>CAUYTI010076632.1:0-32384 GCA_963575145.1 Galago senegalensis | reverse complement strand
ACTCCCAAGTAGCTGGGACCACAGGTGTCCGCCACAACGCTCGGCTATTTTTTTTGTTGTTGCAGCCGTCATTGTTGTTTGGCAGGTCTGGGCTGGGGATTCGAACCCACCACCTTAGGTGTACGTGGCTGGCGCCTTAGCTGGTTGAGCTATAGGCGCCGAGCCTCAGGATTTATTTTAAAAGTGCTTATACGCTATTTGATATTGCTATTAGGAATTGTGATTTGTTCTCTAAATTATTACTTTCAAAATATTAAATATAAACAGCTAAATAATCAAGACATAGAAAACCTGAATCTTCAAATAACAATCTCAAGTTCTTCAATGGGAGGACTAAGAATTGAATGAGAACAGATTAAATGAAGTAGGAAAACCTGAGAATCCCTATAAAAATGACCTTTAATTTCTACTAAAATGAGGAAGGATGCTGCAGTACCATTATGAGAGATTTGCTGTAGATATAAATTTTTATAACTATTGAACCAATTGCTTACAGAGGCTTTAGATTCTTTTCTAGAAAATTCATTTGGGTTAAAGAGTACAATGATCTCAACCTTCCTTCCAGGCTTAATGGTTCTCTCAAAGATATTTAGTTTTCAGCATTTTGAAACATCATCTCTGCAATAAATTGTTGCGTGCCTTTTAACATATTTTCATGTAACTTAATGTTTAGATTGTTAATATAGGTAGAATTACAATTTTCAAGCTTAAAGAAAATTTTGGGTCAGGCACAGTGGTTCACGCCTATACTTCCACTTTTGATGCTGAGGCAAGAGGAAGTCAGGAGTTCAAGACCAGCCTGGGCAACAAAATGAGACCCATCTCTATGGAAAGTAAAAAAAATTAGCCAGGTGTGGTGGTGCACACCTACGATCCTAGTTACTTGGAAGGGTGAGGAAGGAGGATCTCTGGAGTCCAGGAATTTGAGGCTGCAGTGAGCTGATGCCTGAGCAATGAAAATAGGGCAGGACCCTGCCTGTTAAAAAAAAAGAAGAAGAAAAAGAAAAAAGAATTGGAGAGGGATTTATGTGGTTTGTAAATTGTTTTACTTCTAATTTACAGGGTGCTGGTGTTGAACTGTATCCTGGGAGCATAGCCATTTTGGAAAGAAATGAAATTCATCACTGTAATAACCTCAGAACTAGTGACAGTTCAAAAAGCACCTTAGGTGGAGTTAATATGAAGGTATTCTCTTACTTCTTAATGTAGAATTATTACATAATTATTGTAAGTAATTATTAGAAAAGCATTAAAATATTAGTTATAGCCTAAACATTTAGCGTCAGGTTACTGATTTGGTGAAGAACAGCACAAGTCATAATTAACATATAGTTAAATGAGGACTGATGGGAAACAAGTTTAGCCTTATAATTTAATAATTATTCAAGATTTTCTTTTTCTTTTTTTTTTTTTTTTGAGACAGAGCCTCAAGCTGTCCCCCTGGGTAGAGTGCTGTGGCATTACAGCTCACAGCAACCTCCAACTCCTGGGCTCAAACGAGTCTCTTGCCTCCGCCTCCCAAGTAGCTGGGACCACAGGCACCCGCCACAACGCCTGGCTATTTTTTGGTTGCAGCCGTCATTGTTGTTTGGCGGGTCTGGGCTGGGGATTCAAACCCGCCACCTTAGGTGTACATGGCTGGCGCCTTAGCCGGTTGAGCTATAGGCGCCGAGCCTATTCAAGATTTTCAATTTAAAACTTTTGGCAAATAATTTTAAACTTGAAAAGTGTATAGGATTTTCTTTGCTCTAAAAGTATTTTAGATTTTACATTGATCTGATCTGTAATCTATTTAGAAGGTAAAGCCAATTAAGAGAATGTAAGAAACACCATCTTACTTTCAAAGTTATATAAAATGATTTAAGCTAACCAATTAAAACATTAACAGCAACTTTCTGCTTCTATAAATCCTATCTTTCTAGGTCTCTCTTTAGGTTTCTGTAGTTAGTGAAGTTTTATGTACATTTTAATTGTTTTATTAATGTACATTTTGTTTCCTCAAATAGATTACAAATTACTTAAGTGCAGAATTATATTATATACTACTAGTAGACCCACACCTCCCCAAGGATGATTTTGTACACTGTCAGATAATTGGTTGAAAATCAGGCACAGGCTCAGCACCTGTGGCTCAGGTGGCTAAGGTGCCACATACACCTAAGGTGGCGGGTTTGAATCCAGCCCGGGCCCGCCAAGCAATGATGGCTGTAACTGGAAAAAAAAATAGCCAGGCATTGTGGTGGGCACCTGTGGTCCCAGCAACTTGGGAGGCAGAGGCAGGAGACTCGCTTGAGCTTAGGAGTTGGGAGGTTGCTGTGAGCTATGCCACAGCACTCTACCCAGGGGAACAGCTTGAGGCTCTGTCTCAAAAAAAAAAAAAAAACCGGCACAAATGGTAAATAGGGGCAATTTTGAAAAAAAATTTTTTTTGAGACAGAGCCTCAAGCTGTCTCCCTACGTAGAGTGCCGTGGCATTACAGCTCACAGCAACCTCCAACTCCTGGGCTCGGCTCAAGCAAGTCTCCTGCCTCAGCTTCCCAAGTAGCTGGGACTACAGGCCCCCACAACAACCCCCAGCTATTTTTTGGTTGTAGCCGTCATTGTTATTTGGTGGGCCCAGGCTGGATTCGAAGCCACCACCTTAGGTGTATGTGGCTGGTGCCTTAGTCACTTGAGCCACAGGGCACCGAGCCGAAATATTTGATTTTTCTTAAAACATTTTTTTTTTTTCCAGTTTTTAGCCGGGGCTAGGTTTGAACCCACCACCTCCAGCATATGGGGCTATCACCCTACTCTTTTGAGCCACTCAATTTTTTTTTTTTTTTGAGACAGTCTCAAGCTGTCACCCTGGGTAGAGTCCCATGGCATCACAGCTCACAGTAACCTCAAACTCTTGGGCTCAAGTGACTCTTGCCTCAGCCTCCCAAGTAGCTGGGACTACAGGTGCTAACCACAACACCCAGCTGTTTTGTTTTTTTTTAGCCGGCCTGGGCAGGGTTCGAACCTGCCAACCTCAGTGTATATGGCTGGTGCCTCACCCATTTTTTTTTTTTATTCTTAAGTATTTTTCTATTTCTGAGTCGTTCTCAAATGTTAGCATCCATCAGAATCACTTATAGAGGTCCTTCCAGTTTGATTCAGTAGGTCTGGGATAAAGCTTGATAATTTGTTCTAGTAGGTTCCCAGGTGATGCTAATGGTGCTGGTTGAACTCATACCTTAAGAACCACATTCATGTTTCTTAGTGTGAGACATGGACCAGCAGCAATGGCATCACCTAGCAATTTGTTAGAAATGTAGACTCTCCAGCCCAACTTAGACCCACTGAACAGAATCTGAAGTTTACCAAGATCCTGAGGTGACTTAAATGTAAAGCTTTTAATAAGCATAGTTTATACAATCAGGCAAGATTTGACCCTTGCCTTCTCCAGCCTCATCTCCTACCACTGCTCTCATGCATTATATTCAAGCCACAATGGCTTTGTGTTCTAGAAATTATTAACTTTGACTATTTCCTTTACTTGAAACACTTTCTGTTGACCTTAAGATGGCTACCTAATTATACGTGAATGTTAACTGTCTCTCTTCAAAGAAGCTGTAAATGTAAATAACACTCCAGTTGAGTGGTAACCCCTCTTCACCCAGTCATGCCATCCATTGCCCTGTTTTCTCCACATATTATTTGATATTATTTTCATGTTTATTTTGTTATAAAAGGTCAACTTCATTGTCTATTGCTATATCCTGATCTCAAATTATTTTTATCAATAAATAACCGATAAAAATAATTTGAAAACCACTTAGTATTTTCTCATTAAATATTATCATAGCTCATATTACATTAATCACTGTTTGGAAAATAGTACTTGTTCAAAACTAAGAATCTCAGTTGCTTTTAAAAACACTTTAACCCAAAAATAAATTCCAGATTAATTTCTATACGTTCATTACTTTATACTTTCTTTTTATAAAACTTAAAATGGAAAAACTAATTTCCTCAATTTACAGGTTCTTCCAGCACCCAAATTGAAGATGACTAATAATCATATTTACAGCAACAATGGCTATGGAGTAAGCATTCTCCAACCAACTGAACAGTATTTTATTGTAGCAGAAGATGCTTTGAACAAAGGGGCTGCTTCAGGAGATAAAAAAGATGATACAATGCTCTCCAAAGTAATGCAAAATCTGAATCTGGAAATGAATAATAATAAGATAGAAGCAAATTTAAAGGGGGATATTAGAATAGTCACAAGTTAAAGCATTTGGATTAATGTTAAAGTTTTGTTTCAGAAATAGTTCGCATGGCCCACTAAAATGGTAGTTTAAATTGAAAGATTAAAAAATATTTAAACATTTTAATGCTTTCATTGAATGATTTTCCCTTTCCACCTATCTATACTTTCCCCTATACAAGACTAAATTTATGTATTATTGCATTAGTTTTCTACTGCTGTCATAACAAATGACCACTAGTGGCTTAACATGAATTTATTAGCTTCAAGATCTGTAGGTCAAAGTCTGTCATGTGTCTCACTAAAACCAAGATGTCGAGAGGTCTGCATCTATTTATTTTTGTTTGGGATTTATTGAGGGTATAAAGAATTAGGTTTCACTGACTGCATTGGTTAATGTCCCTCTTATACTGTGTCCCACCCCCAAGAGGTGTGCCAGTGTCGTCCATCCCTCCCCCCTCCTCATTTCCCTACCCTTATATTAGCTCCTCTATTGCCTTCATAATAGAATTGAGTACATTGGATTCTTGCTTTTCTTTATGGATGCTCTAGGATTTATTTTTTCACTCATTAGAGTTGACAGAACTCAGCTCTTTATAGCTGTAGGATTGAGATCCATTTTTGTGTTGGTTGTCTGCTGAGGGTCCCAGTTTCTACCAGCTTGTATTCCTGGCTCATAGCCTCCTTCATCTTCAAACCTAGCAAGAATGACCTACTATCCTGTCTCCTTTGAATCTCTCCTGCCTCGTCTCATCCCTTTGACCCACTTTTGCCTTTTCCACTTTTAAGGATTCATGTGATGAGACTGAGCCCACTTGAATTATCCAGAATAATCTTCCCATCTAAAAGTCCTTTCGTTTTTTTTTTTTGAGACGGAGCCTCAAGCTGTCCCCCTGGGTAGAGTGCCGTGGCATTACAGCTCACAGCAACCTCCAACTCCTGGGCTCAAGCGAGTCTCTTGCCTCCGCCTCCCAAGTAGCTGGGACCACAGGCACCCGCCACAACGCCCGGCTATTATTTTGGTTGCAGCCGTCATTGTTGTTTGGCGGGTCCGGGCTGGGGATTCGAACCTGCCACCTTAGGTGTACGTGGCTGGCGCCTAAGCCGGTTGAGCTATAGGTGCCGAGCCCAAACTTAAACTCTTGGGTTTAAGTGATTCTCTTGCCTCAGCCTCCCAAGTATCTGGGACTACAGGTTCCCACCACAACGCCTGGTTATTTTTCGGGATGAGGTCTCTCTCTGGCTCAGGCTGGTCTTGAACTAATGCGCTCAGGCAATCCACCTTCCTTGGCTTCCCAGAGTGTTAGGATTACAGGCGTGAACCACCGTGCCCAGCCTGGAATATGAGTTTTCTATCCACAGAACAGGCTGAGAATCTTAGAAAAATATGATTAATAGGGAGGATACTTGCAATTGTTGGGAGTTGGATGGAGTGAACTTGAATTCTGGGCACAGCCCATCATTCCTACTGAGATGAGAGCTCAAAGGGCCATAGGCATCCCAGGACAAGCTAGGGGGAGGATCTCTTGGGGAGAAGCTTAGTCTAGATCCCCTCTCTTCTTCTCAGTGCAGGTCCCCAAGGTTAAGGGTTGGATGGACCCCAGGGGCAGACATATCCCTGACTTACTCTTGCACCTGGGCATGGCACGATGCCAGGTGCCATCATCTTCGCAGACAGCAGTGAAAGACATCAGGGCCTCTTGTCCCTGTGTGAACAGAGGTTAAAGGTGCCGTCAATACTGGGAGGTGCTGCAGCACCCCTTCTTACCCTTTCTACCTAGGAGTGAGGAGTAATACAAAGACATATATCTCAGGCTTTCACAGTCCTCCCCCCAGACCCCCAACCTCTCCAGGAGTGTGGCTCCTTCTTTTTCCCCCTCAAGTTATAGACAGGAGCGCTGAGTCACAGAGCAGAAAGTCAAAGCAAGGGTCGATTGTTAGACCCAATAATCTTCTGTCTAGATTCTGGCTTGTACCCTCTGAGGTCCAGTCAGACCCACACTATGTAATTATTATTATTATTATTTTGAGACAGAGTCTCACTTTGTTGCCCCAGGCTAGAGTGCTATGGCTGTACCCTAGCTCACAGCAGTCTCAAACTCCTGGGTCCAAGTGATCCTCTTGCCTCAGCCTCCTGAGTAGCTGAGAGTACAGGTGTCTGCCACAGTGCCCAGCTAATTTTTCTATTTTAGTGCGTTTCACTTTTGCTCAGGCTGGTTTTGAACCTCAGAGTGCTATAATTACAGGTGTGAGCCACTGCTCCTAGCCTTGGAATGTAGTTTTTTTTTCTTTTTGAGACAGAGCCTCAAGCCATCCCACCTGGGTAGAGTGCCGTGGTGTCATAGCTCGTAGCAACTTCCAACTCCTGGGTTTGAGAGAGTCTCTTGCCTCAGCTTCCCAAGTAGCTGGGACTACAGGTGCCTGCCACAACGCTTGGCTTTTTTTTTTTTTTTTTCCGGTGCTGGTTTTGAACCCTCCACCCCAGGCTTATGGGGCCGGTGCCCTACTCCTTTGAGCCACAGGTGCTGCCCATGGCTATTTTTTTCTTTTTTTTTTTTTGGTTGTAGTTGTCATTGCTGTTTGGCAGGCCCAGGCTGGATTCGAACCCACCAGCTCTTGTGTATGTGGCTGGCACCTTAGCCACTTGAGCTATAGGAGCCAAGCCGGAATATAGTTTCTTTAGGGCAAGTGTCTTTCCTAAAATACTAGTGCCATCTCACCCCCTTCAAAGGTGCCTGCGATGCTGATGTATGCTAAGTGCTATTGTGGTTGAGTAGATAGCAGGGACAAGACCAGAATATGGTACCCTCTGAAATGAAAGGTTATTGGACAATATGAATGAGTTTTATTAAGATCAAAAATCATTCCAGAGAGTTAACCTTGGAAAGGATTCCAAGAGAATGTGTCTGAGTGAAATGTAAATAATGTGAGAAACTGTGTGACTTTCTTTAAATTCCCTGACATGAATGATGAATGCAAACGTGGTGGTGCCTATAAGAGAGGGTCTTAGCATGAGCATAGAGTTTGTTGGTCTCCATTCTTCTTTACCCAGGACACCCACCCAATCCTCTTAATATAGCTGGAAGCATCTTGGAATAAAGAACAATGAATCAGGTTAACTCCACTGGATGCAGCATTCAAAAGTAAGCTCCGTGGAGGCTGTGTGAATATCTGTGGGTGTCTTCTTAGGGTACCTCCCACATCTAGAACACTGCCTGACAGCAGACACTTAAAATGTTTGTTGAATGAATTAACCACTACTTAAGGACACACCATAGGTCTTTGCTGTGATTCTGACTAGGTTTTTTTTCCAGTGTATCTATTGAACAGGCATAGCATGTCCAGTCCTGGGTCCCTGTCAGGGAAACTCCAATTGTATGTTTTTTTTTTCGCAGTTTTTGGCCAGGGCTGGGTTTGAACCCACCACCTCCAGTATATGGGGCCAGCGTCCTACTCCTTTGAGCCACAGACGCCACCCAAATATATCTTTATATTTTTTTTTGGCTGAGGCCAGGTTTGAACTTGCCACCTCCAATATATGGGGCCAGCGCCCTACTCCTTGAGCCACAGGCCCCGCCCCCATTGTATGTTTTTAAAAACAGCATTTTAGTTTAGTAGCTTTTGTGAGGCTGAGGATAGATGGTGCGCTTAGGTTGAGACCACCAATGTGCATAAGAAAGCCCTGGAGCAGGGCTGATGGAAGCTGGGGTGAGATTAAATCCACTGGGAACCTACCTATCTGAATTCCTCCAGGACTCCTGGACCACTCTCTCCCTCAGCCCTGGGCTCTTACCTCCACGAGCTGGTAACCTTGCTTGCAGGTGACAATGAAGTAGTCACGGAATTGGTACTGAGGCTGTAGGTCCTGGATGATGGTGAACTCATCTAGGGTCTTGGGCTGGGGGCACTTGATGACTGTTGGGAAGACCAGAGGGCTGTTTATTTCAAAGCCACTTGCCCTTCCTTCTCCCCACCTCCTCCTAGCCGGTCAGTGAGGGACCCCCCCCAGGCAGCCTTACTGTCAGTGGTGTAGTGCAGCTTCCAGCCCCGGCTGTCCCCTGACTCATCTGTGAAGAACAGTAGATCTACAGCATTGCTGCTGGTGTCAAGGTCGGGGGGCCTTTGCTTCCCACAGAACTCGCCAATGTTCTTCCCGTTGGCATAAATCTAGTGGGGGAGGGAGGAGGTTTGTCTTCCAGCTTGGACATTTATATGAGGAGCCAACTGATATCAGCCTGGTGGCCAGGGTGGTAATGGGGGTGGAATCCTGCCTCCTGTACGTTTCCATATGAAGGTGAAAATGGATCCCCCCAGGCCCCAAAACCAGTTGTGTGGGAACTTGTCCAGCCTAGATTGGCAGAGAGGAGCCAAGAAGGGATGGGAAGGAGAGGGAGGGCCAGCAGGGGAAGGACAGCAGTACCTGGAGCTGGTCATAGGGGCAGTGCACTTGCTGGTGGTCATCAATCTCGAAAGGCTCTAGGAACTTGAGGTGGAGGGTGAGGCCCCTCTCCACGCGGATGCTGTAGTTGCAGCGCAGGTCCGGCGGGTAGGGGTTGGGGTGCTCCAGGCTGGAGATGTAGCCTGATGGCTCTGTGTATAGCTCGCTGCTGCACTCGGCTGACAGCAGAGAGGCAGGGGGTCATGGGGGGTTTCTGGCTGCATCCTTCCCTCCCTCCCATACTGCCCTGGCTCACCCAGGCAGGAATGCCTATCCTTCTGAAGCTCATAGCCTGGACGACAGGAACAGAAGTAGCCACCAACGTAGTTGTGACACAGGTGCTGGCACCGGGGCTGGGGGTCTTCCTCAGCCAAGTTGTGCTGGGAAGCACATTCATCAAGGTCTGGGAGGGATTTAAGGAGGAGGGTTAAACTACTAGGAGACAGCTGTAGTGGCTTTGGTCTCAGTGAGGGCACTTGCCAGAGGCCTAGAGACAAAGGTGGCTCCAGCAACCTGGACCCTGAGTTCTCTCTAGTGCTCTCTGGGAACTGCCCAATGGGGACAGAAGCCAGGTCTGTGGACCCCTTATGGAAAAGCTCACCTGAGGGGAGGGGACAAGGAAAGCCAGGCTTTTGGCTTCTTTGGATTCAAGATTCCTCTTTTCCAGCCCCATTCAACATGGTGGAGGCCACTCACCCACAGCCTGATAGTAGGCCTGAAAGCCCTTGTAGAACATGATGGTCCCATTCTCCTCATTGGAGAAGTCGGTGTGGAAGGTGAGCAGCATCTTGTTCCCTTGGGACAGAAATTCCTTCTTTCCTGGGGGGTTGCCCAGTGGAGATCCTGGCTGCCCACAGAACCTCCCCAGGTTTTTCTTATCAGCAGAGATCTGGTGGAGGGACAGGGACAGGGACATGAAGAAACCCTGTTAGGAAGTTGTGTGCACGTGGCAGGGGTGGCTGTCCTCCTTCCCAGAGGGCATTGGGCCCCACCATGAGTCTGCCTGCTGCAGTGTCCCCCATGGTACTCTCACCTGTCACCCATGTCACCATGCACTCACTCTTTGCATGCTCTCCTGTGTCTGGTACCCCTTCTTAGATCTTTCCTCACCCCACCACTGGAATAGTGGCCATCTCCATTCAGCCTTCATCAACCTTGCATTCCTAGCACCTGCACTGCTTTGCTTGCTTGCTTGCTTTCTCCTCCTCTCCTCCTCCTCCTCCTCCTCTTCATTGTCTTCTCTTCTTTTTCTTCCCCTTCCCCTTCTTTTTGTTGAGACAGGGTTTTAGTCTGTTGCCGGTGCAGTATTGCAACCATAATTCACTGCAACCTTGAAATCCTGGACTCAAGTGATCCTCTATCCTCCTGCCTTACCCTTCTCAGTAGCTAGGACTACAGATACATGCCGCCATGTATTTTTTATTATTATTATTTTTTGCAGAGATGGAGTCTTGCTATATTGCTCAGGCTGATCTTAAACTCCTGGGCCAAGTGACCCTACTGCCTTGGGCTCCTGAAGTGCTAGAATTTACAGGTATAAGCCACTACACCTGGACTGTTTCTGTTTTCTTATTCCACCTCACCTAATTCCAGCCATTCACACCCAGCCTTGAGCCCTGATATGCTCAGCTGAGCATGAGCCCTGGGGCTCATTGCCAGTTACCGCAGAGCTTTCCTTACCTCTCTCCTCACAGATGTCTCAAACCTGCAAAAGCATGAGAATCCCTCCCTCTGTTTCCCACTCTCCCTGCCACTAAATGTCCTTCCTGCAGCACTACGGACTTGCCCAATCTTCTGGGCTAGGAAGATGTGCCCCTTTTACAGTCTTTCATAACCTACAGGTGGGGGGGGTCTCCTGGGAATGATAGTTATTGGACATTCATAAGCTCTGCTTGAATCTTGAAGTTCATTTTTATTGGGTATAGGAAGTTGGGACCAGATCAGGAAGGTACCCTTTGTTGTCACAGAGGTGAAGGGACTGAGCCCACTGTCCTGCCAGAGCACACTTTTCTCTTCTTCATGTTCCTGTGTTCCTGTTGAAGCCAGCAGCATGGTGATATTCTCCATGGAAATGGGGACAATGAGGCACAGTGTTTTCCCAAAGACTCCCAGTTAGTCAGCAGATGGGGAAGATTTTTCTGACTCCCGTAAACATGACTCTCCTAAAAGTGGGATATGTCTCTCCTTCCTCTCTGTTTCTCCCCTCAATGCTCCCTGAGGGCCACTAAGCCAGTGGACACCCCTTCCCCAGGGCATCACCTGACTGCCAGAGCTCCATTTGGTCATTAGCTCTTATAGGGCAGTGTCCGGGGCTTGAAATGTTGCACTAAGAGCCCTGCTTTTCCTCCCCCCCCGCCCCCGCCCACCCAGCCTGACCCCTACCTTGACATAGTCATAGAAACAGCCTTCGGAAGGTTCCAGGTCAAAGTGCCAGAAGAAGAGCTTCACCCTGTATCCTGTGGGGACTGTAATCACAGTGGTTGTCTCAAAGTTGCTGGGGTACGGCTTGGGGAACAGAGGGGAAGTCACCTCTCCAAAGAGCTTCTGAGGGATGGGGATGGAGCTCCCCACCCTGCAGAACAGGGTGGGCACCAGGAGGTACAAGAGCCACCTGTCAAAGCAAAAGAGGGTGTCTGTGGTGCTAAAGGGGTATAGCCCCTTGCTGTCTGTGCGATGTCTGGGGTGGGGGATAGGGTTGGTCATACAGCTGTCCATTCTCTTTGCTGACCATTCTGGATCTCACAGAGATGTTCTCAGTGGGGGCAGGGAGTGGGGAGGCCAACCTCAGCCACTGCTGGATCAGATGTTCCTTTCCAGGGCAGTGCCCAGTCCAGAGGTCACCACACTGCCATCACAGTTCCTCCCCAGGCCTCCTTGTCTGCCCAGCTCCCTCCCTCCCAATCCTCCAGGAAGAGGATTGGCTTGGGATCACTTAATTGAAGGTGAGTGTTTCCAGTCATGGCTCTCAGAAAGGACTCCCAAACATACAGCGAAGGTCTCTGGGAGTGACTATCCATGGAGTGTGAGACACACTCGTGGAGAGTCCTCTCCCCTCACTACTCCCTGCTGTGAGTGCAGAAGTAAAGAGAACTTGGTGTTAGCTCCTAAGTCAGGTCTCCTCTGGACCTCAGGAGCAGGGATGGGGTCTGTGTTGTATGTACCCATGCTCATACACAATGGGATAGATGGGTATGTGGGCATGTTCCCACCTCCCAGGATAATCCTGGCTGGCTTCCTGTGCCCAGGCTTTTCTCCCTGGCTTCCCCCCCTCTCTCCCTGGTACCCATCAGCTTTACTCACATTTCTCAAGGCCCCTTTTCGGATTCTGGGCTCTCCTGACAGCGTCTCTTTGTGCACTGTGCGTGGAGGGAGCAGGAGGGCATGTGGAGGAGGAGGGACGGGGAGGGAATGCTGTAGAGGTGGGGGGGGTGCATTCCCGGAGGAATGTAGTAGGGAACAAACTATTTGCATAAACAAAAAATCTGAGTTTCCACTTTAATTTAGTTTTGGTTTTGAAATCCCTGTTGGTGGTGCCACCTGCTGGTCCACATGAGAAGGGCTAAGGAAGGAAGGCGGGGGCAGTCTGAAGTTTTAGGGTCCGGAGAGCCTTGGGTTGCTAGGCCCAGGCTCTTCAGTCTCTAAATCTGGTCAGAATTCTCCTTTCCTTCAGAGTTTTTATTGGGGCTGCTGCTTTATTTACAAGGTTCCTACCTAAAAGGCAATGGGGAATCACAGGTTGTGGGCCTCTTTGCTGGGGCTCTCTTTTCTGACTCTCCTTTCCCATTGACCCCATTCTTCTTGTGGAAGCTCCAGGGTGGGTTTTTTTTTTTTTTTTTTTTTTTAGACAGAGTCTCACTTTGTTGCCCTCGGTAGAGTGCTATGGCATCACAGCTCACAGCAACCTTCAGCTCTTGGGCTTAGGTAATTCTCTTGCCTTAGCCTCCTAAGTAGCTGGGACTATAGGTGCCCGCCACAACACCAGGCTATTTTTTGTTGTAGTTTGGCTGGGGCCAGGTTTGAACCCCCCACCCAGCTCCCTACTCACTAAGCCACAGGCGCTGCCCAGGAACCTCCAGGGTTTTAATGCCCTGGATGAAGCGACAAGGAACAGCAGAGGAAAGGTAGGCAGGTGGGAGGAGACAGAGGAGAATGGAGTTTGGGTGAGTTGGGGCCCTGGCTTGTCTCACTCCTGAATGATAATTGCTACATCAGGGTGACCCTGAAGCAGCTCTAGGCTTTGAGACCCTCCCTCCCTACCTCAATGAACCCAGGCCTGCCAATGAACCTGACTCTTAGAGAGGCCAGGGCAGCTGAGCAGGGTGGAACATCCTATTTTCCTCAGCATCTGGACAATCGGTGCCTCAGCATTAGTGGGCACAGCGGCCAAGCCTTCAGCTAAGGGTGTGGCTGCAGAGCAAAAGGAAGCTGGGCTCCTGGGTGGGGAGGGGCTCCTATCTCTCCTGTCTGCAGCGCCATAGTGTCCTGCTTTAAAATTCTGCTCTTTGAGAAGCCTTCCTTCATCAACCCTCATGGCTCTAAGCACCTGTTGGCACTTTACGCTCCAATGGCTCTGGCTGCAGGCCTCTATGCTTTTGTGCCTGTGTAGACTGCCTTACTCATTTCCCTTATTAGATTCACCCCTCCATCTCTCCACCCACCATTCATCCATATGTGGATACATTTTTAATGTGCAGCGTGCTTTCCCAGGCAATAGAGTGCAAGGACTCACAAAGATGGAGCAGTTCCTCATCAGGCAGTGACCAAGTCATCAATGAATGTGGTTAGAGAGCAGGTACACAGAAGATGCAGGACCGACCCAGGTTGTAGGGGAGTCCAACCTGTGGCCGAATGTTGCATGATTATTTGAGGACTTATCTGTGGTGCCAGTTGTTTTGAAAAGTATGCCTGGACCTTTCCTTTTGCTCATCAGCTTTCATTTGTGTATTTTTATTTTTATTTTGTTAATTAATTTTTTTTTTTTTTTTGGTAGAGACAGAGTCTCACTTTGTCACCCTTGGTAGAGTGCCATGGCGTCACACAGCTTACAGCAACCTCCAACTCCTGGGCTTAAGTGATTCTCTTGCCTCAGCCTCCCGAGTAGGTGGGACTACAGGTGCCCACCACAACGCCTGGCTATTTTTTGGTTGCACTTTGGCCAGGGCCAGGTTTGAACCCGCCACCCGTGGTATATGGGGCCAGTGCCCTACTCACTGAGCCACAGGCGCCATCCCTATTTTTATTTTTTGTTTTTCTTTTGAGACCAAGTTTCACTATGTCTCCCTTGGTAGAGTGCTGTAGTGTCATAGCTCACAGCAATCTCATACTCTTGGGCTTAAAGGTGATTCTCTTGCCTCAGCCTCCCAAGTAGCTGGGACTACAGGTGCCCGCCACAAAGCCTGCTGGCCTGGGCTGGGTTCAAACCCACCAGCCTCAGTGTATGTGGCTGGCACCCTACCCATTGAGCTACAGGCACCACCCTTTATTTTTATTTTTTGAGGCAGAATCTCACTTTGTCACCCCTGGTAGAGTGCTGTGGCATCATAGCTCACAGCAACCTCAAACTCTTAGACTCAAGCAATTCTCTTGCCTCAGCCTCCTGAGTTGCTGGGACTACAGTCACCCACCACAACACCTGGCTATTTTTAGAGATAGGGTCTTGCTCTTGCTCAGGCTAGTCTTGAACTGGTGAGCTCAGGCTATCCGCCCACCTCGGCCTCCCAGAGTGCTGGGATTACAGGCATGAGCCAGTGTTTTTGTATTTATTATGTGGCCCAAGACAACTCTTATTCTGACAGTGTGCAGCAGAAAGAGAAAAAAAGTTGGATACCCCTGGTAGTGTTTCTCCTGCAGGCTCATGTGTTGGAGCTGGAGAATGAATCTGATAGCAGGGTGGATCCCTGAGTTGATTGTGACCTGATCCATGGCCTCATTAGGTCAGGAAAGACAAAGGATAGGGGAGAAAGAAAATGACCAGATCAGAGGATGAGAAGGAAGGGGAATCTCATCTAGCAAATTGCATATTAGTATCCCAACAGCACTGTGTATGTGTGTGTACACGCAAGTGCACGTTGCATATTCATGATGGGGGCAGAAGGAACAGGTAGGGAGGAAGTGGTCTAGAAGGTGCCAGTAAGTCTTAGCTGAAGCTCTGCCCTCTGTCCTGGGGATTCTGAGTTCTGTCCTGGAATCACGCACCGTGACTGGAAAGTGGCCAACCTGGACCTCATTACCCCAGTCCCAGCTCTGTTCTACTCTGACCACCCATTCAAAATGACTTTGACTCACACATTCTTGTTGTATCCTTGACTTGTACAAAAATTAGAAAGAAGAAACAGCCCTATGAAGATTGCTCCTGAATTTTTCTTAAAACTGGTATTGAAGACATGGTCTGTTATCCCTCTTAGGATTTGATTCAGGGGAAACAAGTTTCTCTTTTATAGTAAGTAATGGTAGGTTTTCTCTATGGATAAATCTGTTTCTCATCATTAACAAGAGAAATACATATATTGGTATAGCTATATCAATTTTTGCCTTGGCAAGGAAAAATTAAAATCATTTTTTCAAAAATAAGAATAAAGCTGGGCACCTGTAGCTCAGTGGTTACAGTGCTGGCCACATACACCAGGGTTGGTGGGTTTGAACTTGGCCTGGGCCTGCTAAAAGAAAATAAGAAAATAAAAAGTAAATTAAAATGACACATGCTCATTTAAATAACATTTAGCCAATTGAGAATAGAGGGAAACCAAACAGCCACAATCACACACTGAGTACAACCACGTCTGTTAAGTATTTTGAGAATATTTTTAATAATTTTTTTGTACTGTATAGAGGTTTAAAAAACAGAAGTGACCACATGTGTGTACAACTTTAAATACTGCTATCTCTCGAGGAGAAATTTAATCTTTGGCTACACAGCAACTTGATTCTCAATGCTAACAAATTTGCTCTCCCCTCTGTTTTAAGGTATTCATTTTGTTTTCATTGAACAGGTGTCTTTTCTTTGTATCTTTCACTGTAAATCATCTCAAATCTTTACTAAAAATTAAAGAGCTTGGTCTTCTTAGGTGAAGCAGAGCCCTCAATAGTCGGGGGACAGGTTGGGGTGTCTGCAGGAACTTTAGTCCTGGGGTAGGCTCACCTTGGTGTCTACAGAAGATGGGGCCAGCAGGAAAGTGTGAGCCAGATGATGCCATTGTCACAGAAGCAAGGATTCTGAATTGTAAGGATGTGGGGACTGGGACAGGGCAGTGGGTGATGCAGCAGGTATTGAGGACAGCTGAGAGGTACAGCATCCTGGGAAGAGCACGGCCTTCACAGTCACACAGTTGGACACGTCACTTTATCTCCCCGAGCTTCAGTTTCCTCATTTGTAATACGTAGATAGTGACACATCTTTTGCAAATATGGTGTGAGGATGAAGTGAAATAATATGTGGAGCACCTGGCATATAGAAGACGTAAAGCAAAAAGGGAGCTATTATTCTAATTGCATCTAGGGGTTGTTGGCAGATGATGAAGCCAATAGCTTGACTATTTGAAGGTCAACTAAAGAGTCTTTGGAATGTTTCAGAAATGCAATGCAATTAAAACTCCTCTCCATGCTCCACTTGAATAGGGGGTAAGAAAGTGACTCTTCCACACATGAGTAAGGAAGATGCTGTGCTAAGAGATAACGCCAGGGAGGGGAATTTGAAGGATTTTCATGGTGAAAGTTGCCTAGGCATAGGATAAATGTGCAGGGAGGTAGAGAGGGGAGAAGGGGCTATGGGACTCTGCTTTCTCTCTGGGCTGGTGTAGGCTTGAGGGAGGAGGACTTTTCTTGCACAGTGGCTTGCTGACTTCAATAGGGATCCCCTGATCTCCAGCCCCCAGTTAGTTAGTCTTGACTCTGAACCCTCTCTTAACTGGGGTCTCCAAAGTGCTGACTAGTCACCGCTCAGTGTCCTAGGGTTGGTCCTTGCTGTCCATCACTCCCTTGATCCAGTCCACATAGTTGAGCACTTTGGTGTAGAAGCCATACCCTGTGCCACACCCAATGCCCCAGGACACGATGCCTGTGGCCACCCAGTGATGGGCATGATTGTCCCATACCACATAGACACTACCACTGTCCCCCTGGCAGACATTGTGTTTCTGTGTCTTATCCCCAACACAGAACATGTTATCAGAAAACACCTCAGTCCTCTGCCTCTCTCGGAGCCAGGCCTCACAGGCCTCCCTCGGAGCTATGGGCTGCCTTGAGTACTTCAGCTCAGTAGTTAACCAGCCCATCTCTACACCAAACCCACTGACATAGCCCAGCAAGCCGCTGCGGTAGAAGGTCTCGTTGTCGGGCAGACAGATGGGAAGGATCCTTGGGCCCAGGGGCACACTGTGCTGGAGCTCCAGGAGGGCAATGTCCCCATTGAAATTGTGGGACTCATTCTGACGGTAGTCTGGGTGCACGACAACACGGCGGACAGGGTAGTTTCCCAGTTTCAGCATCTCATCTATGTCTGTGTGGCCCAGGAACACATCCACACTCAGGTTCCTCCTGAGAGAGACACTGTCCTTGGGATAGATCGTGTGGGCAGCGGTTAGGATCCATCTATCCCCCAGCAGGGCCCCACCCCCACGGCCGTAGATGCTGGTAAAGGCTTGCCAGGGGAAGTTTCCCAACTTAGCTTTGGAAGAACCAAGGGTCGTCTGATTCTGGGCAATGGGGATGACTGGCCGTCCACAGACTGGGAGAGAGGAGAGGCAGGGTGAGCAGTTAGCAGCAGCCTCAGAGCACATTGATTAGAGACCTGCTTCTGTGAAGAAGGCCCCTGGTCTGGCTCTGCATCAGGTCAGGACTCTTATTGCTGGTGTAGACCCACAGGTGCAGACCATGTGGGCAGACAGGAGCAGGAAATCAATCATAGTACTAGCGGGCACACACCCTGCACAGGGCTTGGGACAGTGGAGTGGGGAGCAGAGAGCACGGATAAACCCATGTTTGGGGCTGGTTCTGCTGGGCTCTCCCTCTTTCCTCCGCAGCCACCTGTAAGTCATTAATTTTTTTTTTTTGAGACAGAGTATGACTTTGTCACACTTGTTGGAGTGCCACCTGTCACACTTGGTAGAGTGCCGTAGTGTTACAGCTCACAGCAACCTCAAATTCTTGGACTTAAGCAATTCTCTTGCCTCAGCCTCCCGAGTAGCTGGGACTACAGGTGCCCAGCACAATGCCTGGCTATTTTTTTGAGACATTGAGACGGGGTCTCGCTCTTGCTTAGGCTGGTCTGGTCTTGAACCTGTGAGCTCAGGCAATCCACCCATCTCGATCTCCCGAGTGCTGGGATTATAGGTGTGAGCCTCTGTGCCCCGCCTTCTTTTTTTTTTTTTTTTTGAGACCAAGTCTCACTCTCTATCCCAGGCTGGAGTACCATGATATTTCAGCCTACCTCACAGTAATCTCAAACTCCTGGGCTCAAGAGATCCTCCTGCCTCAGCCTCCCGAGTAGCTGTGACTACATGTACCTGCTACAATGCCCAGCTAGTTTTTCTATTTTCAGTAGAGAAGGGGGGTCTCACTCTCAGGCTGGTCTCCAAGTCTTGAGCTCAAGCAGTCCACCTGCCCTGGCCTCCCAGAGTGTTTTTTTGAGATAGAATCTCAATCTGTTGCTGTGGGTAGAGTGCCAAGTCATGATCATAGCTCACAGTAACCTCAACTCTTAGGCTCAAGCGATCCTCCTGCCTCAGTTTTTTTCTATTTTTAGTAGAGACGGGGGAGGGGGGGTCGGGGTGGTCCTCACTATTTTTGCTCGGGCTGGTCTTGCTAGTGAGCTCAGGCAGTCCACCAGCCTCAGCCTCCCAGAGTGCTAGGATTACAGGTGTGAGCCACCATGCCTGGTCTGCACTGGCCTTTTAAGTCATTCCTTTAGACTCCTGGCAGGACCAGCCCTGGGCCAAATTATGCTGCAGGCAGAGTTTGCCCTCAGTGTCTCTTGCCTCTGTTTTCTGTATTACTTCATCATTTGCAACATCTTCTACGTACTACCCACCCTCCTATCCACTCCCAAAGCACTAAGAGCCTCAGGCTGCCCCTAGAGCAGGGGAGGGCCAACCTCCTGTTTTTCTCTGCTGCACTTTGGTTTTTTTTGAGACACAGCCTCAAGCTGACACCCTAGGTAAAGTACCATGGCATCACAGCTCACAGCAACCTCCAAATCCTGGGCTCAAGTGATTCTCCTGCCTCCGTCTCCTAAGTAGGTGGGACTACAGGTGCCTGCCACGATACCCGGCTATTTTTTTTTCTTTTTTGGTTGCAGCCGTCATTATTGTTTGGCGGCCTGGGCTGGATTCGAACCCACCAGCTCAGGTGTATGTGGCTGGTGCCTGAGCCACTTAAGCCACAGGTGCCAAGCCAAATAAGCCGTAATTTTTTTTTTTGGCTGGGGCTGGGTTTGAACTGGCCACCTCTGGCATTTGGGGCCAGTGCCCTACTCCTTTGAGCCACAGGCACCACCCTCTGCCAGACTTTGGAAGAAGAAGAGTTGTCTTGGGCCACACATTAAATTCACAAACACTAAAGAAAGCTGATCCATAAAAAAAAAGTCTGCCTACTTTTTGTATATCAGACATGACAGATAAGCAAAAATGTCCTCCTAAGGTCAGTTTGTGGCTCCACAGGCTGCAGGTTGAACCTGCCTGCCCTAGAGTTTTCTGTGGGTCAGGAAGGCAATGCTTTGATTCAGAAGTGTGGATTTCGAAGCTGGGCACCATGGCTCATGCCTGTAATCCCAGCACTTGGGAGGCTAAGTCAGGTGGATTGCCTGAGCTCACAAGTTCAGAGACCAACCTGAGCAAGAGCAAAACCCCATCTCTGAAAAATAGCCAGGCTCTGTGGCCAGCGCCTGTAGTCCCAGCTACCTGGGGGGCTGAGGCAAGAGAATCACTTGAACCCAAGAGTTTGAGGTTGCTGTGAGCTAAGATACTACCAAGGGTGACCAAGTGAGACTCTGTCTCAACAAAACAAAACAAAACAACCCCCCCAAAACCAAAAGTGTGGATTTCAAAAATGGTAGACTTGGGTCACCATTGGCTCACACCTGTAATCCTAGCACTCTGGGAAAGTGAGGTGGGTGGATAGCTTGAGTTTATGAGTTCAGACCAGCCAGAGCAAGAATGAGACTCTGTCTCTAAAAAATATCCAGGTGTTGGCTCAAGTGGCTAAGGCGCCAGCCACATACACCAGAGCTGGTGGGTTTGAATCCAACCTGGGCCCGCCAAACAATGACAACTACAACCAAAAATTAGCCAGGTGTTGTGGCAGGTGCCTGTAGTCCCAGCTACTTAGGAGGCTGAGGCAAGAGAATCACTTAAGCCTAGGAGTTGGAGGTTGCTGTGAGCTGTGATGCCGAAGCACTCTACCCAGACAGCTTGAGGCTCTGTCTCAAAAAAAAAAAGAAAAGATAAGAAAGGAAAAAATAGCTGGGTGTTGTGGTGGGCGCCTACTTGGGAGGCTGAGGAGAGAGGATCACTTGAGCCCGAGAGTTTGGGTTGCTGTGAGCTATGATGCCATGGCTCTGCACTGGGGGCAGGAAAGTGAGACTGTCTCTAAAACAACCCCCCCTCAAGTGGTAGACTTGAACCCTCATATATTGCAGGTGAGATGTAAAATGGTACAGCTACTATGGGAAACAGTTAGATGGCAGTTCCTCAAAACAGTTAGATGTAGAATTATTGCATGACCCAGCAATTCTATATACCCAAGACATTTGGAAACATATGTTGATGTAAAAACTTAGATACAAATGCTCATAGCAACATTATTCATAATAGCCCAGAAGTAGAAACAACCCAAATGTCCATCAGTTGATGAGTAGATAAACAAAATATGGTATATCCATACAAAGGGATATTGTATAGTCATAAAAATGAATGACATTCTGATGCTTGCTATAATGTGGATGAACCTTAAACATGTGCTAGGAGAAAGAAGCCAGACATAAAGGCCACATATTATATGATTCTGTGCATGTGAAATGCACACAACAGGCAAATACATAGATACAGAAAGAAGACTAGTGGAAGCCAGCAGATAGGAGGGGGAGAGTTGGAGGTACTGAGTTTTTTGGGGGGTGATGGAATTAGTAGCAATGGTTGCACAACATCATGAATACGCTAAAAATTATTGAATTATGCCCTTTAGAGTGGTTAAAATGGTGAATTTTATGGTATGTGAGATTTTTATCTCAATAAAAAAATTTTTTTTTCTGAGACAGAGTCTCATTCTGTTGCCCAGGCTAGACTGCCATGACCTCAGCCTTGCTCACAGCAACCTCAAACTCCTGGGTTCAAGTGATTCTCCTGACTCAGCCTCCTAAGTAGGTGGGAGTACAGGTGCCTACCACACCACTTGGCTAATTTTTCTATTGTTAGGAGAGATTTTGCTCCTGCTAGGCTGGTCTTGAACTTCTGAGCTCAAGCCAGCCTCCTACCTCAGTTTCCCAGAATGTTAGAATTATAGGCATGAGCTACAACACTTAGCTAAAAACTTTTTAAAACGGTGGCCTGTATGGCTTATTTTTTTTTTTTTTTTTGAGACGGAGCCTCAAGCTGTCCCCCTGGGTAGAGTGCCGTGGCATTACAGCTCACAGCAACCTCCAACTCCTGGGCTCAAGCGAGTCTCTTGCCTCCGCCTCCCAAGTAGCTGGGACCAGAGGTGCACGCCACAACGCCCGGCTATTTTTTGGTTGCAGCCGTCATTGTTGTTTGGTGGGTCCGGGCTGGAGATTTGAACCTGCCACCTTAGGTGTATATGGCTGGCGCCTTAGCCGGTTGAGCTATAGGCGCCGAGCCAGCTTATTTTTTTTTTTTTGAGACAAAGCCTCAAGCTGGGTAGAGTGCCATGGTGTCACAGCTCACAGCAACCTCCAACTCCTGGGCTTAAGTGATTCTCTTGCCTCAATGATTCTCAGCCTCCCAAGTAGCTGGGACTACAGGTGCCCGCCACAATGCCTGGCTATTTTTTGCTTGTAGTTGTCATTATTGTTTGGCAGGCCCAGGCTGGATTCGAACCCACCAGCTCTAGTGTACGTGGCTGGCGCTTTAGCCTCTTGAGCTATAGGTGCTACCTGTATGGCATTTAAGTAGGGAACTATTTGGGGGACAGAGAGCCTGTCTGTATATCCTTAAAACATACCATAAAGAAAGCATTTTTCTCTTATTTCAGCTCTTCTGTTCTTTTTCCTCCTCCCTTGCCCATCAGATTAACTACTTCCAGATTTTAATTTTCCCAGATATATCTTGACCTTGGAAGAGTAAGAGAGGGACAAGCTCTTTGCTTCCTCTTTTCTGGGCCCCTTGATTGTGCTTTTCTTCCTCACTTTCTGTTTCTATCTCCTTTTTCTGTCCTAGGGCCCCGTATCCAATAGGTCCCAGGTATGGCTGAGGCTGGTTGGGGAAGTGGCCACGGGAAATACCGGCAGGGAACTACTCACCGGGCACACACTGAGGAACCTCCTCACTACCCTGTTTGTCCTTCCAGGCCCTGGGGGTTGTGCAGGAGAGTGTCCCTAAGGAGCAAAATGAGAGACAGCAAAGGAACTGCTTCAGAATTGGAAGGTGTTGGGTTACCAAGGTGCTCAGAGGGCCTCAAACCTTGGGGTGAGAGGGAAGCAGATGGAAGCTGCTTTCTCGACTGATGGGGACTCACCTCCCGCCACTGCCTGATAATAGGGCTCCTGGCAGTAATTCTGGATCTTGGCAGGGTTGTCCCCAGGTGTGTTGATGGCCTCAGAGGCTACACTGGCCCAGCTGGTAGGCTGACTATAGTTCACAGCTGTAGGAAAACAGCAGCTTAGCACAGGTGTGCCTACAGGCAATCCAGGGGCTGATTCCAGCCTAGGGCTACATTTACTTTAACCTGCACAGTGACTTTGTGAAAACATTTGAACTAGTTTTTACCAATCAGATTGTCAACACTCAAAGAGTTTGAAAATAGATGTGATAAGTGGGGTATAGGGAAACATACACAGTTGGTGGAACGTAAATTATCAAAACTTATTTGGAGAAAAATTTTTAACAATATCAAAATTAAAAATGTAAAATTTTTTTAAGAGATAAAGTCTCACTTTGTCATGCTTGGTAGAGTGTTGTGCTGTCATAGCTCACAGCAACCTCCAGCTCTTGGGCTTAGGCAATTCTCTTGCCTCAGCCTCCCGAGTAGCTGGGACTATAGGCACCCACCACAACACCGGGCTATTTTTTGTTACAGTTTGGCCAGGGCCGGGTTCAAACCTGCTGCCCTGGGTATATGGGGCTGGCACCCTACTCACTGAGCCATGGTGCCACCCAGGAATGTACATATTTTTTAACCTAGTATTTCTGTTTCTTTTCTTTCTTTCTTTTTTTTTTTTTTTTGTTTGAGACAGAGTCTCAAGCTGTCGACCTGGGTAGAGAGCTGTGATGTCACAGCTCACAGCAACCTCAAACTCTTGGACTTAAGTGATTTTTCTGCCTCAGCCTCCCAAGCAGCTGGGACCACAGGCATCCGCCACAATGCCTGGCTATTTTATTTTTCTTGCTGTAATTGTCATTGTTGTTTTAGCTGGCCTGGGCCTGGTTTGAACCCACCTGCCTCAGTGTATGTGGCCGGTGCCCTGCCCACTGAGCTGCAGGGGCCGCCAAGTATTTCTATTTCTACAAATTTACCTTAAAGGCTCGGTGCCTGTGGCTCAAGTGGCTAAGGCGCCAGTCACATACATGTGAGCTGGCGGGTTTGAGTCCAGCCTGGGCCCACCAGACAACAGTAACAGCTGCAACCAAAAAATAGCCAGGCATTGTGGCAGGCGCCTGTAGTCCCAGCTACTTGGGAGGCAGAGGCAGGAAAATTGCTTGAGCCCAGGAGTTGGAGGTTGCTGTGAGTTGTGATGCCACATCTCTCTACCCAGGCGATAGCTTGAGGTTCTGTCTCAAAAAAAAAAAAAAAAAATTTACCTTAAAGATATTCTTGGCTTGGCGCCTGTGGCTCAAGCAGCTAAGGCACCAGCCACATACACCTGAGCTGGCAGGTTTGAATCCAGCCTGGGCCCGCCAAACAACAATGATGGCTGCAACCAAAAATTAGCCAGGCATTGTGGCAGGTGCCTGTAGTCTCAGCTACTTGGGAGGCGGAGGCAAGAGACTCGCTAGAGCCCAGGAGTTGGAGGTTGCTATGAGCTATGATGCCATGGCACTCTACCCAAGGGGATAGCTTGAGGGTCTGTCTCAAACAAACAAACAAAAAAGAACTCTCATACATACACTCAAAGATAGATGCATATGCAAAAATACTCACAGCAGCACTGTTTGTAGCAGTGAAATATCTGTCGGTGGGGGACTGATAAAATACACTATGACACATCAATCAAAGAGATTGTATGTGGTCATTAAGAATGAGTCAATGCTACCCATTTAGATATGGGATGATTTTTAAGATATATCACTGAGTGAAAAAATGCCATGTTTAGAGTATTATGTATAGTATGCAACACACATATGCAATTTATACTCAAATGATATAAAAATCTCTTTGGAAGAATACCCAGGAAATGGAGAGCAGAGTTGTTTCTGGAGAAGGCAGCCAGCAGCTAAGGGCCAGAGATCAGAGGGAGACTTATTTTTTAGCATGTGCTCCTTTTTTGTTATTGAAAATTTTATCATGTGCATACATTATCTTTCTAAAAACATCTGAGTCACCATTTGAAAATTTAGAATCTCACTTAAAAAAATCTTGATTTTTGGCATCTCTTTAAAAAATGAGATGATCTGCAAACACTAGGCCTATAAATTTGTGTGGAAGCCACCACCAAAGCTGCATGATCAGGGCTAGGGCAGGGCAGGGGTTGGGCCCAGGTGTTCCTCAGCCCCCAGGCTCAGCTTTCAGCTTCCTACAAGCTTCTACTTGTGGCTTTAAGATAACAGGGATCATGGGGGGGGGCGGGCAGAGGTTCCCTCTCTGCACCCCCTGTAGGGACACTCACCGACAGCTTGGTAGAGGGCCAGGAAGCCCTTGTGGAGGTGGATGGGCTTGTCCTCTGAGACAGCGTGTGTGCGGAAGGTCAGTTGCAAACTCCTCCCTGAGGACACAAACTCCCTCTGACCAGGAGGGCTGCCCAGGGGTGAGCCCTGCTGACCACAGAACTGGCTTAGATTCATCCCACTGGCTGAGATCTGAAAGGGGGAGGAAGAAAGAGAGGGCAGATGGCTGTAGGGTCAATCTACACTCCTGGTAGTCAGAAAGTCACATCCTCAACATGGCTCCAGCCCCATATACAGGATCTGTAGCTCTCTGGGGCTCAGAAGCCACACTCTGTGAAGCATTCTTCAAGTAGATTCCTGCTCCATCATTGACTCCTGAGTTTGTTCCAAACATGACCACATACTTGAATATCTCTTTAACCCACCGTAATTATCTCATAAAGCCCACCAAATTTTCCTTCTTTCAGGAAGCTTCATGAGAACTCCAGGGTTTCTACAATTTGGTCACTGGATTGTAAATTCTAAGAAGGCAGGAATTACACCTGTTTGCTCACCACTGAATCCCTGATGCTCAAGATGGTGCCGATAGCACCCCAGTTGACTTAATGAATATACAGACATAATCCCCTCATCTAGCTCCACCCCTGGCCCTACCACCATCCCATCACCCCCCACTTCTCTGAGTAAGACCTTCTGCCAAGATTGAGCCCCTGGGCTCCCTGCCCTTTCTTGCTCTTCTTATGGGGTGTCCTCCCCTCATGCCATGCACAGTAATCGAAGCTCTCACCATGTGTGGGAATGTAGGGACACAGATGCCCACAGTACAGCATGCTGGATGTTGCTGTCTAACCTGGAGAGTTCTTAAAGCAGGTTATCTCTATGTCTATCTCTATGTCCATCCACTTTTTTTTTTTTTGCAGTTTTGGCTGGGGCTCGTTTTGAACCCACCTCCTCCAGCATATGGGGCCAGCGCCCTACTCCTTTGAGACACTCCTTTGATTAATGAAGTGGTGGATGCTAAATGAATCTGGAACTGATGTATAAGTAGACACTTTTGACTGTCTTGCCCTTGCTCAGATCCCTTTCTGTGAGATCCAAGAAAGGGGCGATTTGGAAGGATTCCACCCCACTGCTGGGCTCATTTCATCTCTGATGTTCATATTGATCTGTGTATCCGGGGTTCTTGTTAGCTCTCCACTCTCTCGTTCTTTAAGTCTCAAATTTCTCTAAGACTTATCCAATCCATCTCACTATGATCATATTAACTGGGTAAAAGTTGGCATGAAGGAATTTTCTCAATCACCCTAAATGCCTTGTTGGAACAAGTTCCAATACTGATCTTTTCTTTAGAACACCAACAAATGTAACTCTCCACACTTAAGAGGCCTGCCTCCTGCGAAGAAGCATTTTGGTATAGGAAACTATGCAACTGAAGTGGGTTGTAAAATCCTCCTGTTTTCTTTCCACTCATTCTCGTGACTTGTTAGCTAAATAAAATCTCTTAGGATTCTAACTGGCAAAGTTGAGTGAACACACAACAAAGAATCCCAAGACTGTGTTAAATTCTAGACTTTTGCTTCTGACTCCCTGTGTGACAATGGGGGAAATTTCTTAAGCATCCCAGATTTCTTTTTTTTTTTAAAAAAAGGAATAATTGGGTAAATACCTTATTTGTTTTTTTTTTCTTAAATGTATGTATGACTCACATTTATTTCAGTGTTTAGTATTATAAGTGTTTGGTTTTTATTTAGAAATTTGTTGTGATCATAAATATGCTGTAGAAACTTCATTCTTGTTTACATCAATTAGCAGATGGTTAATTGGTTTCATTCTGCGTCCTTTTACTTAAAGGCACAGTTTTCAAGGACCTATGGACAGCATTAAGGGAGGACTCCTTGTCCTAAAGCAGACAGAGTGCAAGTCTATCTGTCCAATAGTTAACACTCCCTCCCCCAGGCCCCTTTCCTAACTTGCTATCAGGAGCTGGAGACTGCAGGAGTCCTCTCTGGGGACACTGGCTGTCGTCAAAGAAAATGCCTTTACATTTTGACAGTTGAGAGGACCCCAACACTACATCTAAGTAACTTTGTTGATAACCCTACGTTGAAGGCTATCATTTGACAAATTTCAGATATCCTTGTAGAACTGGCAATCAGCATTTCAGTTCTTACCCTTAAGCATGAATGGACAGCCAAGTATTCTTGGAGTTGTAAGGAAGTCTCTAACTCCAAAAGCCAAGATCAAAACAAACAGACTGTGAAAAGGAACTTGGATGAAGTAGAGATAATATTGGAAACAAAAGAATCATTTAAAAATAATGTCAAAGGTCTTGGCGCCTGTAGCTCAGTGGTTAGGGTGCTGGCACTATACACCAGTGCTGGCAGGTTTGAACCTGGCTAGGGCCTGCTAAACAACAATGACAACTGTAACGAAAAAATAGCTGGGTGTTGTAGCGGGCAAGAGAAGGCTTAAGCCCAAGAGTTTGAGGTTGCTGTGAGCTGTGACGGCACAACACTCTACAGAGGGTGACATAGTGAGACTCTTGTCTCAAAAAAAAAAAAAAAAAGAAATGAAATAATATGTCACCAGAAAAAAAAATCACGGCTCGGCGCCTGTGGCTCAAGGGCTAAGGCACCAGCCACATACACCTGAGCTGGTAGGTTCAAATCCAGCCTGGGCCCACCAAACAACAATGATGGCTGCAACCAAAAAATAGCTGGGCATTGTGGCGGGTGCCTGTAGTCCCAGCTACTTGGGAGGTGGAGGCAGGAGAATTGCTTGAGCCCAGGAGTTGGAGGTTGCTGTGAGCTGTGATGCTACATGCACTCTACCCAAGGAAACAGCTTGAGGCTCTGTCTCAAAAAAAAAAAAAAAAAAATCATTAATTAAAAGGGTAGATTTTTCGCCGCTGGAGCCACAGGCCCTGAGCCAAAAGGGTGGAATTTTAAAAATGAGGAACTCTTAGCTGGATGTGGTGGCTCACCCTTGTAATCCTAGAGTTTTGGAAGGCAAAGGCAGGAAGATTGCTTGAGACCAGGAATTCAAAATCAGAAAATCAGCCTAGGTAACATAGCAAGATCTCGTTTATACAAAGAAAAAGAAAATTAGCTAGGTAAGGAGGATCACTTGGCTGAGGAGTTCAAGGCTGCAGTGAGCTGTGATTGTGCCACTACACTCTACCTGGGAGTGCAAAACTCTGTTTTGTCTGTCTCCCTTTTTTTTTTTTTTTTTTGAGACAAAGTCTCACTCTGCTGCCCTGGCTAGAGTGCTATGATGTCTTTGTCATCTTAGCTCACAGCAACCTCAAACTCTTCAGCTCAAGTGATCTCTCTGCCTCAGCTTCCTGACTAGCTGGGAATACAGGTGCCCACTAAAATGCCTAGCTGATTTTTCTATATGTTTTTATTTTTAATTTTTTTTTAGTACAGATGGGATCTTGTTCTTACTCAGGCTGGTCTCCTCCTCCTTGAACTCCTGAGCTCAAGCAAACCACCTGCCTCAGCCTCCCAGAGTGCTAGGATTACAGGCACCACACCCGGGCACGAGTTCTTAAAAAAAAAAAAAAGATGAAGAAATCCCCTAGAAAGTAGAACAAAAAGGCAAATTAACAGAAAATAAACCAGAACGGATAACAAAATTAGAGAATCAGTCCAGAACATAAATAGCTGAATTATAGGAGAAAGAGAAAATAAAGAAAACAGATGCCTGGAAATTATTGAGGAAATAATATAAGAATGTTCCCAGAATTGGCTCTGTGCCCGTAGCACAGTGGTCATGGTGCCAGCCATATACACCAAGGGAGCTGGGTTTGAGCCTGGCCCAGGCGAGCTAAACAACGATGACAACTGCAACAAAAAATAGCTGGGCATTGTGGCAGGTGCCTGTGGTCCCAGCTACCTGGGAGGCTGAGGCAAGAGAATCACTTGAGCCCAAGAGTTTGAGGTTGCTGTGAGCTGTGACACTACAGCACTCTACCAAGGGCTACATAGTGAGACCCTGCCTCAAAAAAAAAAGAAAAAACAAAAAAGAATGTTCCCAGAATTGAAGGACTAGATTAAAAGAGTCTCTAGATTAAAAGAAAGCTGCACAATGAGTGATAAACACTGGCATCAAAGCCCATCATAATGAAAGTCTGGAAACTGGAATAAGAAAAACATTCCAAAAGTTCTAGAGAGAAGTAACTAAGGATCAGGCACCAGACCTAACAAGTCTAGACCTAGAAGACAACATCATCAAAATTCTGGGAGAAAAGAAGCTTCCCATTCAGAATGCTATACCCAGATCAACTACCCATCCACGGTGAGGGGAGAACCGAGACATTTTGGGACATGGAAGATCCTCTAAAATTTCCTCTAAAATACCTTTTCTAAGTAAGCTATTGGAGAATGTGCTTCTCCAAAATGAGGGAGTAAGCTAAGATGGATAAAGATATGAAATTCAGGTTCATCAAAAGACAGGTAAAGGAAATCCCCAGAAAGAGGGAGAAGGGAACTCTAAGAATGTGTGCAGGCTTCGAGAGCAAAGAATTCAGATGGTGGCAATAAATCGTCAAGAGATCTTCAGGAGGGGTGTCACCAATAAAAAGGAGGACTGACAGATTGAAATTTGTGCACGAGTACACTTTCTTATTCTGGTTAAGGGTCTGGGGAGATTAGTTCTAGAGAGAACTAAGAAAACTAAAGATTAAAACAAATCCAAACAAAACCCCCAAAGCACTCCAGGTAATTATTGACTTCTGGGAAGCCCAAAAGTTGGAGAAGAAAAGGATTATAATTACTGTACACCATGTGCTCAGATGTGAATATTTTGCAGTTATAACAATATTGTTTGTAAATCTAGATGTAACTAAAAATAATAACTAAGTAAACTGAGAGAATGGGGAGGGGAGATGTGGATGGTGAAGATCTAAGACAAAACTAGTCGTCTTCTTCTACATTATGGTTGAAAGTTAATAGAAAATATGTAAAAATAAAAGTAAGAAGTAAAAATAGAACGAGCACATTATTTATACATATGAAGATAAATATCAGATAGGTACATGTATTGGCAATGACTGTCCCTGGGAAGCAGCAATCAGGTGGAGGAGGAGTAGTTTGAAGACTGCTGTTTTTCATTATAAGTTGTTTAAGTTTTAAAAATTTTATTTATTTTTTTTTGAGATGGTCTCACATTGTCACCCAGGCTGGAGTACAGCAACATAATCATTGCTCATTGTAACCTCAAACTCCTAAACTCAAGCAATATTCCCTTCTCAGCCTCCCAAGTAGCTGGGAGCACAGATGTGCACCACCATCCCCAGGTAGATCCTTTTTTTAGAGATAGGATCCAGTCTTATCTCAAATTCCTGTTCTCAAGCAATCATCCTACCTCAGCCTCCCAAAGTGCTAGGATTACAGGCATGAACCACTGTGCCTGACCAAAACTCTAATTTTTAAAAAATTATATGTGTGCTTTGATACAAATAAAATTTAAACCAAAAGATAATGTAAAAGAAAAAAAAAGATAATGTAAAACATTATTCTTAAAATGTCCTATACTGAATGATGTCCTTGTCATAAGAGGTTTTGTGAAAGCTCCTCTGAGGTAAGTGGGAATGTTTACTTAATCTTTTGTTTCCTGATCTGACAGTGCAGTCACTCAACAAATATGTGATGACATATTTTTAATGGCTGATGTGTGCCCCTGCCCCTGACTCTGCAGATCTGCTTTATTTGTGTGTCCCTCCATAAGTCTTCCAAAGGCAGGGCCTGACTGCTGCCCTGTCCTTTGTCTTGGAACTGACCATGGCCTCCTAGGTGAGCTGGGCTGCAGTGCCCTGACTGGGGTTTTTTGTTCCTCCTCTAGATAGGTTATTCAGGGCAGAGCCACCTCCCGCTGCCCTTCCCAGGGTCCTTGGAGGACCTCCACCCCCCAGCTCACTGTGACAGAGTCCCGTTCACAGTCCTGGGACGGCTCTATGTCGAAGTCCTGGAACACGAGTCTCACAGCAAAGCCCTCCGGGGCCTCAATATCCACAGTGCTCTCTTGGCCTTTGAGATATGGTTCTGGGTATCTGGGGGATGTCAGCTGCTGGGGTAGTCGTTGGGCCAAGAGGACGGAGCCCTGTGTGGGGCAAACTTGGAGAATTCCCCAGAGGAGCAGCCACCACCTATGAGTCAGAGAGGGCAAGGTGAGACCACATAGCTGTGCCTGAGAGAGTGGAGGAAGGCGAGGCTAAGGAGCCTGGCCAAGGCAATGCTGGCCTCAGCCCTGAGACAGGGGCACCCCCTATCTACCCTCTCTGACCCCAGTGCCTACAGCTACCTGCTTAGCTTGAGCTCTAGGACTGTGAATTTTCCACCTCTGAAGACCTCACCTCTGCTCACCTTCTGGGAGAGTCATCCTGAGGAAAGGACTTCTTTCTGCTTTAGCAGACCCACCCCCACCCTGGGATCTGCGGGGTCCATCCTGGAATTTGAGGGATCCACTGTGGTACAAGTGAGGGACAATTAATGGGAATGTTTTTCCTGATTTAGAGCACTGAGTCTGACTACCCAGGAAAGGTTGCAGCTCCTCTGTGGATTGACTTGCCCTGTGCATGCATGTGTGTGCATGTGCATATGTGCATTGAGGGTGTGTGTGTGTGTGTGTGCGTGTGGTGTATGTACGCCCTTGTATCCTCCCTTCCCCTCTTTACAACCCATTCTTCTCTAGGCCTTGCAAGGGACACACTCACATCTTGCCTGGGCAGCCTGAGGAGTGAGGACTTCTCCAGAGATAGTTTCCCCACTCGGGTCCAGGCACCTGTAACTGGACATCTGGGACCCGTGAGGTACCTGGCCTAGGCTCCGGAACAAAAGGTTGAGAAGGCCCCTGTGGGGGCGGAGGAAGTTACTGGAAATGAGCTGAGTAGTTACTTAACTCCACAAGTTCCCTTTTTCGAATTCTCTGGGTTAGGCGCCACCTGCTGTCTGACTCAGAAATAGCTCACTATGTACTTCCAAAATCAAGGGGCCTTCAGTCTTAACTCTTGTACTGTTTAAAACTAGTTTTTCCCAACAGCAGTGTAGAAGCGTTCCCTTCTCTCTGCATCCACACCAACATCTGTAGTTTTGGGATTTTGTAATGGGGGCTAATCTTACTGGAGTTAGATGATATTTCTAAGTGGTTTTGATTTGCATTTCTCTGATAATTAAGGATGATGAGCATTTTTCCATGTGTTTGTAGGCCATGCGCCTGTCTTCATCAGAGAAGTTTCTGTTTAAGTCTCTTGCCCACATATAAATGGGGTTAATTGTTCTTTTCTTATTGATTAGTTTGAGTTCTCTGTAGATTCTAGTTATCAGACCTTTAGCATAACCTGCAAAAATCTTACGTTCTGAAGGCTGTCTGTTTGCTTTGCTTACTGTGCTCTTGGTGGTGCAAAAGCTTTTTAGTTTGATAGATCCCAGAAATGTATTTTTGGTGTTGCTTCAATTGCCCGGGAAGGTCCTCCTCATAAAATATTCTCCCAGGCCAATTTCTTCAAGCGTTTTCCCCATACTCTCTTCTAGTATTTTTATAGTTTCCTGTCTTAAGTTTAAATCTTTTATCCAGTGAGAATCAATTTTTTTTTTTTTGAGACAGGAGCCTTAAGCTGTCCCCCTGGGTAGAGTGCCGTGGCATCTCAGCTCACAGCAACCTCCAACTCCTGGGCTCAAGCGAGTCTTCTGCCTCTGCCTCCCAAGTAGCTGGGACCACAGGCGTC
>CAUYTI010076629.1:0-48394 GCA_963575145.1 Galago senegalensis | reverse complement strand
TTCTTTCTTTCTTTCTTTCTTTCTTTCTTTCTTTCTTTCTTTCTCCTTCCTTCCTTCCTTCTTTCCTTCCTTCCTTCCTTCCTTCCTTCCTTTCTTTCTTTCTTTCTTTCTTTCTTTCTTTCTTTCTTTCTCCTTCCTTCCTTCCTTCCTTCCTTCCTTTCTTCTTTCTCTCCCTCCCTCCCTTCCTCCTTTCTTTCCCTCCCTCCCTCCCTCCCTTCCTTCCTTCCTTCCTTCTTTTCTCTCTTTCTTTCTTCCCCTCCCTCTTTCTTTCTTTCTTTCTTTCTTTCTTTCTTTCTTTCTTTCTTTCTTTCTCTTTCTTTCTTTCTCTCTCTCTTTTCTTTCTTTCTTTCTTTCTTTCTTTCTTTCTTTCTTTCTTTCTTTCTTTCTTTCTCCTTCCTTCCTTCCTTCTTTCCTTCCTTCCTTCCTTCCTTCCTTCCTTTCTTTCTTTCTTTCTTTCTTTCTCCTTCCTTCCTTCCGTCCTTCCTTCCTTTCTTTCTTTCTTTCTTTCTTTCTCCTTCCTTTCTTCCTTCTCTCCCTCCCTCCCTTCCTCCTTTCTTTCCCTCCCTCCCTCCCTTCCTTCCTTCCTTCCTTCTTTTCTCTCTTTCTTTCTTCCCCTCCCTCTTTCTTTCTTTCTTTCTTCCTTTCTTTCTCTTCTTAGTCTTACTCTGTTGTCCAGGCTACAGTGCAGTGGTGTCATAGCTCACAGCAACCTCAAACTCTCGGGCTTAAGCACTCCCCTTAACTCAGCCTCTCAACCCACAGGCACCCACCACAATGCCCAGCTAGTTTTTCTACTTTTAGTAGAAATGGGGTCTTGCTCTTGCTTAGGTTGGTCTGGAACTCCCGAACTCAGGTGATCCGCTCACGTTGGCCTCCCAGAGTGCTGGGATCACAGGTGGGAGCCACCACACCCGAGCCCTTCAGACCTCCCTGCAGGATGGTTTGGAAGTACGTGCCAGAGATTAAAAACCTTCAGCCCCTTTGGACATGTCGCTCCATGTGGAATCTACCAAAGGAAATAAACAGGCAGGTTCACCCTGATTTATGCCCAAGGATTTACATTGCCATCATCATTTATAAAGGTGAATATTCAGGAAAAACCAAGGTGCCCTGGTGGCTTTCAGGGATCCTCCAACTTTTTAAACAGGGGCCGGTTCACTGTCCCTCAGACCATTGGAGGGCCACACTGTGGGCCCCGGGACGAGTCGGCTGCTAAACAGGAAGGCAGCGGCCGCAAAAACACCCAGCGGGCCTGACAAATGTCCTCAGCGGGCCACATGTGGCCCGCGGCCCATAGTTTGAAGATGCCTGGCTTACATACACACAGAATGTACTACTGGAGAGACACTAAATCGTGTCCTTGCCGAGGTTCTGTCCTGGGTTTTCTGCTCACCGGCAGCACCACCTTCCTTCCCCAGATGTCACTGTCCTTGTTTTCCACCAGAGGATTTAATTTTTCAATTTTAAAATTTGGGGTGGCACCTATGGCTCAAAGGAGGAGGGCACCGGCCCCATATACTGGAGGTGGTGGGTTTGAACTCGGCCCCGGCCAAAAAACTGCAAAAAAATAAAAAAAATTAGATTTGAAATAAATATGAATTTCCCAGATAATGTTTAAAGAAACAGAAACATTTCATGATGAAACAGTAATGAGAAAAACAGAATCTAAAATTCTATGTATAATAATTCAATCTGTGTTTAACACATATATATATAGAGAGAGAGAGACGGACATAAATTAGTGCAAAATGCATAAAACCATGAATTCAAGGATGCCAGGGTTATAACTGATTAATAAATACTTTCTTAAACATTTCCAGTTCCTAATAAACTTCCTATAATGAAAGTTTTGTTTTATAATCAACCTGGTACCCATTTTTACAATTGAAATAAACATATGTTTGTTTTGAAAGCTGCCCATTGTGAACTAAAATGGCTATAAAGGAAAACATAGGAAGAAGATTATAGTACATCACATTTTTTAAATTAAAAGATTGCACGTGGAGAGTCAGCATCATTCCAAGAGTGTGCTGGGGGAAAAACTCTGATTTTGTGGGTCAGGGGACTGGGTTCCAGGCCTGCTTTCTGCCCATGTGCATGGGGCCTCCTCTGGGAAAAGGAGATACAATGCCTGCCTCGCAGCTGTGATGTCATTGGGACAATGGCTGTGGACTCTTTCCAAGCCCCAGGGAGGAACCTCGAGTTCGGGAACTTCAAAGAATGGACAGTTCTTCCTCCCTCTTCCGGGTGGAACTGTTTTGCTCATTGGACCTGCTGAGAGAGGGGAAGCCCTGGGCTCTGAGTTCTGTCCCCACCAGGCCAAGGACACCTTCATCCAGGCGGGGGCTTGGGGACAGCTCTGGGGCTGGCCTCCACCTGGATGCTTGCCCTCTCCCTGGGCCTCAGTTTCCCCCACTGTGAAGTCGGGGGTCTGTGGGTCAATGTTCCTGAAACCTCCTCACTCAAGTTCCATCACCACCACCATGAGTAGCACTTCCCACTTACTCAACCTTCATAGTTTTAATTAAAAACTATACCAGGAAACTCTCTGTGGCTCTTATAAGTGGAAAAGGATCACCCGCCAACGGCCAGGCAAATACATGCAGAGAAAAGTAAATAACACTATTGAACACCAGGGACCCTGCAGCCTGACGAAGGTGGACGCCAAAGACCCGAGCTTTTTCTTAAAAGGAAAAGGAAGCTCCCGCAGGAAGCTGTCAGACAAAATGGCGGTGAAGGGACACTCTTTAATGTAATCAGAAAGGCGGCCAGACCTAGCAAGAGAAGTCCCATTCCCACTTACAGTGAGACGTCCTCCTCCCCTGTCCCACGCCTTGCAGAGATGAGCCAGGGAGGCCCTGGCTCCCAGGCTGCTCTCCGGGACCCCAGCGGGCTTCCTGGGCTGCAAACCCACTTGGTTTTCATTAGGCCCCAGGACAATGGAGGGTGTTAAGCTGTTTATTATTTCAAGTCAGCAGAATTAGCGGAGACTTCACGCAGGTTCTTAAACCCAGAAATCCAGCCTCCTCAGAGCAATGCAAATTGCAAATCGCTCTCAAATCTCTTATTAGCGATGCTCTTAACTGTTGAAAGATCATAGGCCATTAAGGGGCCGGAGAAACCACAGAGACCACCAGAGAGCCTGCCCCAGAGCCAGGCAGAGGGCTGGACACAGGGCGGGTTTTCCCAGGTATCTGGGGAGGACGCACGGCTGGTGTGACGGCACCACTTCCCGCTGGACACCAAGTTCTGGACCCGGAGGCCTCCTGCTGTTCATCCCCTCTCTCCTCCACCCTGCCTGTGGGGAACATTAGGCCCATGTTGCAGATTTTTTAATGGAGCTCAGCAGGTTAAGTTGTCCTGTAGGAAAGTGTCACTTGTACACCCACTGGAAATCTCACTCCAGCCTCTGCGTGTGGTGGGAGGCGTGGCCGGGGCTCTGGGAACCTGGATGAAATCAAAGGAGAAACTGTCCACCTCATGGGACTTAGGTTCTCTCAGGGGACTGTGGACATCAGACACACAGGTGGCGTCAGGCAGAGAGAGTGCAGTGAAGAAAAGAAGAGAAAGAGGCAGAGAGAGCGGGGAAGTGGGCGGAGAAGACGCTGCCTGCGCCTCCAGGCCCGGCTGTGTCAGGGTCCAGGTACTGGTTCTTTTTGTCTCATGCCCCACGTTCTGTCCCAGCAAAGATCAGTTTGCTATTTCCAGAAGGGCTTATGGACGTTCGGTTACAGGATACAAGGTGATTGGGGAGGGGACATGGGGCTCACTCCGTGGGTACATCTACAAGGATCTCAAAGCAAAAAGTTTCGAAACGTAAAAATCTTTGACCAAAGCCAAAATAATAATGACAAGAACCCATTGGTCAAGGGCCTACAGGGACAGGAAAGGCTGAGGGCTGACAAGCGGCCCTGGAGCTAGAAGGCCCAGCTTCAGATCTCCACACATGGCCGTGGTTACGTGGCATCAGCACCCTGTGCCCCAGCGGCAGCATCGGAAACCTCGGCCTCGTGTGAGGATGAACTGGTGACAGCCAGTGCCCTGCGTGATGTTTTTATCATTATGACTCTGTGCAGGTCCTGGGGGGTGATCACAGGACTCTCTCACCTGCATTCTCGCAGGAAAAGCTTTCAGCTCCACGTAGGAGCCAGGGTGAGGCCTGTAAGGAAAGGATAGCAGGCCTGTGGGACTGAGAGGGTGCCAGGGAGGGACCCTAACCATATGTCCCAGACCTGCCCTCCCCTGGAGAGGTAGCACCCTGCCCCGGCCTCACAGGCTGTGGGAACCTGGCTTTGGGGCCCAGGCTCTGCACAAACCCCTCCCCTGAGGAAGGGCACTGGTGCACCCTGAGCTCTGCACAGCTGAGTCTGGGGAGGTCCCCACTGTGCAGCGAGAGGGGCTGAGTGTCCTTCCACCATCATTGTAAAGCAGAAAGCCCTCCTCACTCCCAGAATCAAAAGGGCAGAGGGTCCACTGCGCCAGCCAGATCCCCACATCCACTCGAAGGCCGTTCTGACTTCTTTTTGTCTCATGCCCCAAGTTCTGTCCCAGCAAAGAAAGGCTTCTTCTCTTTGCTCTTCACAATCCACACCCTCGAAGCTCAGGAACAGGAGGGAACAGCCTCAGCCTGCCCTGCTGTGGGTAAGGGTAAATGCCCAGCAGTGGGCACTGCGAGTCCTGCCTCACAGAAGAGGAAAGTCAGGCCTTGGAAAGGAAAAGGGGCCCAGAGCGCGGCACAGCTGCTGGGGCCACACGTCCCACCTGAATAACACCACCCTCTCCTCTCGGCGCCACTGCCGCCTGGAGCTCAGGGCCTGACCACCTGGGTTTGTATCCGAGCTCTGGAGCTTACAACTGTGCGCTTTGGGGCCACTCATCTGTGCCTCACTTACTCTGTCTATAAAATGGGCATGAAAAGTACCTGCCCCATCGGCTGACGATCAGAGTGAAACAGACTCAGCTGGGAAAGGATCCTAAAACACTGCCTGGCTTCCCAGATACTCCACCGTGTTAACTCTCATGACTGAGGTTTGCAACTTACGGGAAAGTTTAAGTGGGCTGATAAAACAGCGTAATTACTTGGAACAAATAACCGTGATTTGTGCATTATTTCAAATAGATTTGTATTTTTCCCAGGAGACATTTAGATTTCGTCTTGTGTTTCGCCCTGCTGTGTTGACTAAGAAAAAGAAAACCACACGCTGATAAAAGGAGGCGCCCTGGGGCCGTCCCCCCACAGGCTCATTTGGGTGTCAAGGCCCTGGGCAGCCCCTTTAACAAGGGGCTGTTTTGCTTTCCTTGAGGCCTGACCAGCCAAAGGGACAGAAGAGATGTGAGTGTCTGGGCACAATTTCCCGTGCCGAGAGTGTTCCTGCTTCACCAAGAACCAGCCCCACATGCCCTCACTCAGACTTGGCCTCCTGCATCCAGAGCTGGGGACGTGCTGGTCCACTGGGCCTCAGTAGAGTTAAAGGCACAGAAACAAAGCCTCTGAAGGAGGCTGAATGGACGTTTCATCCTACATCTGGATCTAGAAGCTGAGGCTCAGGGCAGCAAGTGAAAAGCAGCCCTGTGCCCAGACGTCTGAGTCCTGGGTGCAGCGGGCATCTGTGCTGTAAGCTCTCAGGGGGCTGAGAACATGGGGCAGGGATGTGAGGCTGGATGGGACAGGCCTCTGCAGCAGAAGGGCACTGCCAAACGGCCAGTGGTGTGATGCAGGACCCCCTCCTGACCTTGCTTCATCTCTGCACTTCCCAGCCAGCCCACCTGCCTCCCTCTCACTGGCTGTGAATGGCTCCCGGGCCTCCCCCTCTCTCCAGGTCTCTAACCCTAAAGCCTTTTCAACTCCACTTTCTCATCCGCCCTCCTTGCATTCCATCCGTCCCCCCTTCATCTGTGTGCTGTCTGGTTTGTCTTCCCAAGGGTGTCCCAGGCACCCAGTCCTGAGTTATCATCTCCTTCCGGGCCTCAGCCCCTCTACTTTGATGCTGAGAGGTGTAAGGTCGCTGCAGGCCCCAGCAGGGAACAAAACCAGGCTGCCCGGGCTCTGAGTGATTAATGGAAGGCGTGTCCCACCCCACCGCCCACCCCACTTGGAGTACAGATCCACTACAGACCTCCCGCCCTGACGCCTTTCACTCACACTCTCCCCGCCAGCACCAAGCACAGTGAATATTCAGCCTCTTTTTCTTGGGTTTACTCTGGTTGCAGATATCAAGGTTCAGCTGGAAGGTGGGGGAGTCAGAACCCAACCTCAGGACCCTCAGTTCCCTTGGTGTGGCCATTTGCTGCCTCCCCGTGGGTCTGTTCAGTGTCCATCTGCAGGGCCACTGTCCCTCCAGGCAGTGTACACAGTGATTAGCAGTGTCTGCTAGGAAGGAGGGTTCAGGAAGCGGATGTGTGAGACGCACCAGGAGCGCGCCTGGCCCTGGCGAGCACCATGGAGCACAGGACCCTCTACCCATTCTGCTCCTTGGTGCATTACAGACACATCTGCAGGGTGATTCATTTGCTCCCCTCAGTACCATCCAGAGGGACTTAAAGGAAGAAGCCAGGCCGAGTCTCCAGAGTGCTCTGACCTGAACTATAAACAGCTCCTCTGTCTGTGCTGGAGGAGGGGGCACAATTTCCCAGGCAAGGGCCCTGGGGGAGATTCAGCTGTAGGGAGGGATCTGCAGGGTCTTCCGGTAACGCAGGAGGCAGGAGAGACGTCACTGGCCACTTCAGAGCCATCAGGTGGGTCTGTCGGGTGGTGTCCTGTTCCAGCCTGTGCATCAGGTCATCAGATGTTTAAAATAACAAAGAAGTGAACAAAAATATCAACTCATATTTTCAAAGCACCTTTTATTCCAAAGGCCACTTCCAAAGGTGAAAGAAGAAAGACAGGTGGTCGATAATTTGTTTCCCCAAGTTCACAGCTCACGCCGCAGCTTGGGCAGGATCTGAACCGGTTTCCTTAAGGGCTGACTTAGAGGGGGCGCTCAGCCCTGTCCCCCATGTGCCAGACTTAATGATTAAGAGGAGGCTCCTTGAGAGGTGCAAAGAACCGCATTGTTGGGACAAGCCATAGCGCTTTTTCACGTAGGAGAAAATGCAGAACAGAAATAAAGGCGTTCCCACAGTCATGCAGAAAGTGGGACTAGACAGCCCATCTCCCACTCACTCACCTCGGAGGAGACCACCAGGTACCCCAGCTCAAAACTGGCTTGCAAATCATACATGTGTCTTGAGAGTGGGGAGGGCTGATGAACGTGGGGAAGGGGGGGATTTCTTATTCTAAATGATTTTTTTTCTTTTGAACATAGACATCTGGTGTCCTATAAATAAAATTCAAAACATAAATATTGTAAAGCCCATTAGAGAGTGGTTTTTACGTTTGGTGAGAGCACGGGTCAGCTGCTAGCCCACCGCACCGTGGTGGGAAAACATGACCCCACACGCGGGTGTTCTGGGCTCCAGCAGCCGCCCATGTTCCCGTGGAGGCTGCACCGTGCCGCGTCCTCCGAATAAACATTAAAACACGGGTCAATCGTCATATATTTATTATGTTGCATGAATGGTTTTAAATAGCTGCCTGAAAACCTTTTTGCTTTCGTTTTATACGTGGGGGAAAGAATACTCTGTGGAGGGAGAGAACCACACTTCTCATTGTGAGAACCCAAATCCCTATGCTCACCGCTCAAGCCTCAGGACACGCACCCAGCCAGAGTCTGCGATCAGGTTTTAAATGCTCTTCAAAAGACATTTTCCGTTTGAGACGTATTAAACACAAGCTTTATTTAATAATGCTCCATTTGACTTATCCAATTTAAATATTTGCTCTGATCAGCCATCACTTGATTCTGGCTTCGTTTAAGGCTGAGGAATAATTTCTCTGGCTTATTTTTCTTCGGTGCCGGGTTGATTCTGGAGGCAGAGTGACTGCTCTCAAGTTCCCTCCGTCTCTCTTACTCGTGCTGCGGGTGGAAAGGGACAGAGCCATGAAACCCTCTACCCCGGGCTGCTTCAGAATGTAGACAGGGCTTGCCCTTGTGTCTGTCTGGCTGAATTCAGAAAATAGCATTTAGAAGACTCCTCCTCAGCAGAGAATTATAAGGAGAGGTTTTTGTTTTGAAAGGAGAACATTAGAAGGTAAAGAAACTCCAAAAATGGTGAACCTTTTTTTATTTTTCTTTTTTGAGACAGAGTCTCTCTGTCACCCTCATTAGAGTGCCGTGCTGTCACAGCTCACAGCACCCTCAAACTCTTGGGCTTAAGCAATTCTCTTGCCTCAGCCTCCCAAGTAGCTGGGACTACAGGCACCTGTCACAATGCCTGGCTATTTTTTGTTGTTGTTGTTATTGCAGTTGTCATTGTTTACCTGGCCTGGGCTGGTTCAAACCCGCCAGCCTTGGTGCATGTGGCTGACACTGCAACCACTGTGCTACAGGCACTGAACCTGGTGATCCTTTCTGAGATACGTTCTCCTGTCTTCCCTCATCTTTCCCCCCATTTGGGGATTTTTGTAACGATGGTGACCACTAAAAGATTGTCCGCTAGGACTCAAGGATTTTAAGACAATGGAGTGAGAGATTTATTTTCATATTTTAGTCCACTATGTTTTAAAAGAGGGAATGCCACTTCCACTTTTTCTAAATTTGGAAACATTTTATAGGGATCCTTTGGTTTCCACTATTACCATTGTTCAGAATATTTAAAACACAAATCTTGAATTTTATCTTTGCCCGCTGCCTTCCAAATCAGCCTCCTTGAAGCCCGTAGTGCCGGACCCCTCGGAGGTATGGTAGAGTCATTCATAACACATGAACGTCTGACAGCTTCACTCCCGGGACCAGCCCAGAGAAATGCATCCAGTGGTGAGGGTGGTGGGGACGCTGTCACCATCTGAGCAACCTCCAGAAAGGGGCTCTGCTCCCAGCCTGGGAGGAGGGGGTCTTTTCAGTGAAAGGGGCATTTATCAGTGCAGGGCCAGTGCCTGGTTTACGGGTCCTGGCCTGGGTGGGAGGATGCCACCCCGCCCCGCCCGCAGCCCAAGCCCCTTTGGGGTCTGAAGTGTTTACCGCCGGGATGATTTACACCCTCCAGGTGCTCATTTGGGAAACATCTCGGCTCTGCGCTGACCGGTGATTGCAGGAGATTTGCAGACTCTGGCATTTTCCTATTCATAAGAGTCCAGGGGCCAAAAACACATGTTAAAAAATGCTGGCTCCAAGCAGGTTCTCTTCCTGTGACTCTCACTGTGTCAGCCGAACTGCCCAGCACTGTCCCTTGGGGGAGACGCGTGTGGCTGGAACTGCCCTGCTCTTCCGACCTCGCGTCAGACGAATTTCTTGTGCCGGCTCCTGTTCTTCCGCCTGTGGTGGCCCTGGAGGTCCTCAGCCAGGCAGCCCCTCTGCTGGTCCAGCACCCCTGGGGCTTTCAAAAGGGTTCTGCTAAGGGGTTTCTGCTCTTAACGGACAATGGGGGTCCAGCAGCACAGACGCGTCGCAGAGCCCAGGCAATATGGGTTCACGCCTCTTTTCACCACGCCCGAGCCTCTGCCTCGGCTGGGTGCTTACATTTTAAGGGATTCATTTTGTCAGGAGCAACTTTCTCAAGAGAACCACATTCCGCTGTTTTGCTCACGTTCCAGCGCCGGTAACGGTGTCACTGCTGCTACTGCTCTGTCCCTGGGCGTCCCTGACACCTGCACCGTGGTGAGCAGACTTGCACACTCGGAATGCTGAGCTCAAACACAATCTGAGAAGTAAAAATGGCTTTTTTGCTTGTTCAAGAAAATATATTTTAAAATTGGTCTTATCATAGCCATCCCACTTCCATTTAAAGGCTTTTGGACATTTATTGTATATCCGTGTTTACACTTGTCCTAATCTTTTCTTCAGCTACCGATGAAAAAGAAAAACAAATGTATTTTTGCCTCATAGAAATATGTGTGTATACATATCTATGTATAAATCGGAGGCAAGGGGAGGATGGTTACAGGAAAATTTTTTAAAATATTTGTCGCATGTGTTTTCGTTTTTACAAAAAAAAACAAAAAAAAAAAACACCCTCTTCAGTGATCTAGAAAATAACTAGGCTGATCCTAAGTGCACATTTCCATGTAGCTGGTTTTCTCTCCTTGATGAAATCCCCCCAAAATCGTTCTTTGGCACCCTTGCAAAATCTGTGGACACAAAGCATTTGGTGAAATGCAAACAAGTTATTTGCCAGTTTTAGCAAATAATATCATTTCTTCTGCCTTGCACTCTACACTTTAAAAGTCTTTTGAGCCAAAGATTCGAATACGAACGGCCCCGACATAGAAAAAAATATCATTGATTTGCCGAGCCACATAGGGACGCGTTTTCACCAGCAGCCACTGTTGAAAACTATCAGCCCTGGAGCAAGGAATAAAGAACCCAGCAATAAGACAAAAACTGTAATTTGCAAGCATCAGGTCGAAGCCCTTTCAAGAGATTGTGAACTTCCAGGGAAGTGAAGGACTGTGTCCTGTGAGCACGCACAGCCTAATGCTGAGAACGTGGAAATTATCACGCCGACCAAAGAAAATGCAGTATCAAGAAGAAGAATTTTTGCCCTTCCTGTCGACTTATTAATATGTACATCTGTGATCTTTATTCTTAATCTATTAGGAGGCCTCAACAGACATCCGTTTGTGCCTAAGACACAAGAAAATACGTGTGACCTGCTCTGTTCTGCAGCATTACCGGAGAGTGTCCAATTCCCAAACACACCGACATAGCTAAGAGCACAGTGTAACTAAACCACCAGTTCATTTATCTGAACTTCACTGGAGCTGTCCCAAAAAAGCAGGTGACTATTGAGAAAAAAATTTTTTTAATTCGAAATAACAAAGAAGATAAAAATTAACGTCATTCCATGAGGTCTGAACATTAGAAGCCCCAAGAGTTAGCCAGGGCCTGGTAAATGGCTAAACAGATTAGTAGCCTTACTTTTCAACATATAAACATCTGAAACCCGTTTCCTGTTTAAGAAAAAAAAAAAAAGTCTAGGTGGATGACCTCGGGCACTTTTTTTTGATTAACAAATGTGAATTGTACATCATGGCGGTGGAAAAAAAATGGTCCACGCTTGGTGGTCTTTCTACAGTCTGTATATGGGAGAGAGAGAAAAAAATACAAAAATAAACGTTACCTTCTCACTTTCAGGGTGGGCAATGCCATTTCTGCAGCCGTCCAGGGCTCTGGCAAATGTTAAAGCTGTCACTGCAGACAGAATCCCCATGGTCTGTGTGCCTCGATAGAGTCCGAAGAAAAACATTCCTGGCATTCCTGGTGCTTGGTCCTATCTCCAGGCCTTGGACGCGGCCTGCAGGCCGGGGTCACCCCGGCGATGGCCTAGGCCACGGCTAATCTAAACCCATGCCTTCCCCCAGCCAGCCCTGCAGCGGGGTAAAACTGTGACCAATTTGCTTCCTCAGCCCAGAGGCGGCAGCAAGTTGATTCTCAACCCTGAAGGACAGAGTACCAGCTGCGTTTTGTTCCGCGGAAAAGAGCTTAGCGGTTCTGGCACATTCTGACAAGATACATTTTATAGGGCTTATGCTAAAATTTGATATTGGAAGTTGGGATTCCAATTTTATGTCTCCAATGATAACAAAAGCAGCTGGGGCCTTTAAGAAATATGTGTGTTCCTTCTATTTAAGAGTTACATAATAAAAGTTATCTATGTCAAACACCTTATAGGGGAAAGACTTCGCCTGAATGTCGATATAACGTATAATGCTCCTTCCTAGTTAGATAGGACCCCAAAAAATCCATTATCAGGGCTATGTATTATTTTTGGTTTGGACTATGAGATAAGTGGGGGCTTTACAAATCTTAAACAAGCATTTCCTTGTTTTAATTTACAAATTCATTGAGTGGCCTTTTTTCAATACCATTTCTGTATTTATAAAAAAAAAAAATTGATGCGTCATTTTTGTTTTTCCAAATCCTTCTGATGAAAGTACATAGAAGAAGGGCACGATTTTACCTCATTTGTTTGATTTTTATAATTTCCAAGCCTGCCACAAAAGCATTCACCGGCCCTTACGAGCCGATGGCTTCTTTTGTTTTCTGAAAATGATTGTGGCTTTGGAGAGTCACCGGCTGACCAGAACGTTCCTAATTCTGATGAAGAAAGGAAAATCGTTCCCAGCAAAGGAACAGCGTCACCAGCTCAAGGCGGCCTCCGCGGCCACATTTCAGGGGACTTAGAATCCTCCCCAGCTTGTCCAGCAACACCATGACACACCAGATCCTGTTTTCTGAGGAAGGGATCCCACCACCACCAAGCAGATAAAGACTCTAGTTCACACCAGATGCTCTGCAATGACCACACACGCCCCTGCGCGGGGCCTGCCCAGAAAACCCGGCTTCTTTCTTATCTCTTTTGCTCGGACAAAGAGCAGAGCAGAGCCTAATTGAGACGAGGAGAAAAACCCCAATTAGCAAAGCCACGGTCTCTCCCACACCCCACACCCACACGTGGGGGTTCAGCTCCCTCTCTCCAGTGTGACACAGGCTAATGAGAAGGCCCAGCCAAGAGGTGGCACGCAACGCCAGCTGGACGTTCTGTGTCCCCGTGCCGGCCCGACTTCCCCACAGCAGGGGTGGCAGCCTCGGTTGGGGAACACAGAGGTGGCGGCAACACATGCAAACCCAACTCCTTCTCAGGACCCGCTGGAAACAACCGATCTCAACTTAAACCCAGCAAAACGCAAGTGTCATTTCTTTCTTTCTTTTTTGTCACAATTTGAATGCAACAGCTCTCAGCAAATCCAATCTCAAAAAGTAACTTAGTAAGCTGCTCTCTTGTCAGAAAATTGCTTCAGCCTGAATGAAAGGCAATTTCCTTTTCTTTTATAACAAGAGGACCACCGATCTCCCTCTGTCTCCTCCTCCGGTTTTGCCACTAGATACCGGCCCTTATGAAAGACATGCTGTCAGTCACCAGGATATTTACTGTGCTGAATTTTAGGTTGGTGGTGTGATTACCAGCAGAGAGGACACTGCTCCAGGGAAGGACACCCAGGTAGGAAGTTCATCCTAAGACCATATAGAAATGGGAAACAAAAACAGGCTGGTCCAGAGACGCCTGTGGGGACACACCTGAAACACTAGCTCTGTGACATCATCGCCTCCCATCTCCCGGGTGACCTGGACACATTGTCTTCGCCAGGAGAAGGTAACAGTAGGTACCAGCCTTTGCCTTAGTAACAGCCTCATGGAGGCTTGCAGGAGGTGGGAGGTGGGGTCCACTGTTAGCTTTTTTCATTATCTCAGCTCCTTTGCCCCTCTCCCCCAGAGCAAACCCAGGAAGGCAGGGAGTATTAGTACCTTCATTCTGTAGATGAGGAAACTGAGGTAAAGAGAGGCCAACCCATTACCTCTGAAAGCCAGACTGCTAGAAAGTGACAAAGTGAGTGCACCAGGAGCAAAAGCAGGGCTGTCTCCTCCGAGCTGTGTAACAGGAGGTAAATGTGGGCAGTTAAAGCCCTGATCGCACCTCCTGGGGCCAAGCCCTGGCCCACCACCTGGGCGGAATACGCACCTGTTCTGAGCCTTAGTGTGCTCATCTGTGAAATGGGGATAGCAGTGGTCCCCCCGACACATACAGAGAGCTGTGACAGGAATCTCGTAAAACAAGGCATGAAGAGTGTATGTCCCATCAGAAGCGCCCAGCAGATTCCAGGTGCAGCGGAGAGTGTGGGGCGTCAACATACCGGTGCTAATCCTATTCCCCGTCACTACAGGCTCACAGACTGCAACCCTCAAGAATTCATCTGGAACTCCAGCCACATTCTCAACTGCCCAGAGAGCAAAGTTGTTGGGGGCAGTGTTGTGTGGCCTCCCAGCAGCCAAGGCTTAGCCAGGCTGACCCATGTCCAGCTAGCAGCAGATGGCCTCAGATACCCCACACACCAGCCCTCCCATGGATGGGCCCTGGCTTCCCTGTGGGAGTTTGGGTCCTGAAACACAGAGTCACCCAAGTGATGGCACAGGAGACCCAGCCAGCTCACTGGCCACCCACCAGCCTTTGGGCCACCCTGGCCGCCCTCTGCTTTCTGTTGTGTCTGTTTGGATGGCAAACCCTTCAGGGAGGCCTCCTCCATGCTCTTCAAAGCCCCACCGGGCCGTTGCCCTTCAAACACTGTGTTGATGGCTCACAATGAGCCACAGAAACAATAAACAGCCCGGCACCCTCAAGCCAGAGCCGGCTCCACTTGAGGCCGTGGTGACTTCCTCATGGCGGGAGCCTGCCCCGCCTTGGAGGCCAGGCTGCACAGTCCCTGGGCACTTGAGAGCCAGCGTCCCTGCAGACCCGGTTCAAATCCCACTTCTACCTCCAAGGAGCGGTGCCCTCTCAGGCAAGTAGTTTACCCTCTCTGGATCCCAGTGTCCCCGTCCATGAAACAGCAGCAGAGATACCTAAAGCGCTGGTTTACAATTCCTGATCAAGAGCAATCACTGTACCGCTGTGTAACTCACAAAACGAAAGGGACTCCAGCCACAGTACCTGACTGTGCTGAGAACAATGATTTGTTGTTTAAAATAGGATGGCTACTCCATGATAAGAAAAGCTCGTGAAAAAGCAAATCGCCACACCCTGCCCTCCCAGAGCAGGCTGGTCTGCAAGTTTTCTTTCCACCTTTCATGAAATCCTAAACTGCTGCAAAACCACTTCACTCTAAACAAACCTGCTGATCTGGGTGGCATTAGGCCATTCTTATATTGAAAGCACTTACACGCTCATCATTAAAATGACGTCCCTCTTGGGAAACACCTGCTGGGTGAGGGCCACCACTACACCGGGGACCCCCCCCCAACAAACACAAACTTTGTGACTTAGTGAGGCTTGTACCGTCATAGTCATCTGAAATAAAACTAATAAATAATTGTTTTATAAAAAGATAAAAAATATCTTGCAAATATAAAAACTTGAAAAATACCGTGGTAGGATAGTGGGTGTTTTATTTCCCTCCTTTTCTGTGATACCTCTTTTGTTAAGGTCTTGTATTTTTTTCTTCCTACCTTTTTCTGTAGAAATGCAGTCTTAGGCTCCACACCTCCCTGCCAATATTTTAGAGTGGTGCGCCATATTCTCTCGTGGAGCCACATGTCTCCGTATTTGGGGACATTGAACATTATTTCAGTTTATGTCCTTAACAGGAATATTTTGCCCATAAAACTTCTTATCCTATATTGATTTATTTCTTTGGGATAGATTTCCAGTAATGAAAAAGCAGAGCCAAAGAGATCAGCACCTGGTGATCCTTGACAGATTTTAATGTCACTTATTAATGTCCTCCCCCAGAGGACAGAAACTCCTACACCCTGGGAGCTCTCAGAGGTCAAAGTTCAGTAGAAAGGACCCCCAGAGTCTTTGCCTCTGAGTTGAGGAAGCTGCGTTACCTTGTGCAGGAAAGTGGACCTCATGAGAGGACTTCTGGTTTGTCATTGTCACAAGTCCTTTGGGGAAAATAGCTTTAAGGATGAGATTAGCATTAAGAGAATTATTTACAGGGAATGGGAGGAAAGATTTCTGCTAATTAAGAACCAAACAAAAAACTAGAGAAAGGGAAGGACATGTATTGCTTGATCAACATAAGAACAGACGGTCCCTGCCACGGCATCTCCTAAAACGCACGGGTGTCAGCGGTGGAGGGAGAGTCTCAGAGCGGACCACCGGCTGCAGGGCTGCTCAGCGCCCTGGGATTCACCGGGTCTAGATTCTCCCACACAACAAGCACGGAAACCCCCAGGGGTCCGGCCAAAGTGCAGATTCAGATCCTGCAGCCCGCATGGAGCTGAGGTTGTTCATCATTAACCAGCACCAGGCGGGGGCGGGGAGGGGGGAGTGGGGGGTGAAGTTTCTGGTCCACGGACGACCTGGGCTTAGGCCAGAACAACTACTGATGTCCCTTGTTTGAAAAGGCTTTGAAGCAATAGTGTTTAACTTGACTTTAGGACCACCAGGGGAGGTATTTTTCTGAAAACCCCACACATAGGACACACCCCGGGCAGACTGAACCAGAATATTTGTGGCGCGGGGTACTGGTACCAGAATTTTTTCAAAGCTCCCAGGGAAACCCGGTGTGCAGCTGGGGCTGAGAACAGGTGGTTCAGATGCTTCATAAGGTCTGGGCAGGAGGGAGCAGGAAGGTGAACTAGTGATGTCAACCAGGATAAAGGCAGGGTGCTGAGAGTGCTTTTAGGGACCTGTTGGATGGCAGAGGGTGAGGGACGTGCTCGGTCTCAGCTCGAGTGAGGTCAGGGTTAGGAAGTTCCTCTTCAGACTCCTATATTCGGGCTCTGGTTTTTATTCAAGAGTCCCAGGTACAGGCAGAGATCCCTATTTGAAGTATACTTTTCAGTTCAAACTTTGTAAGCCCAGACTGCACCATTTGGTCAAGAACAGCCAAGCAGAGGTTCTAACATCGGAGCTCTGGCTTGGCAGGGGTGAGGGCCAAGGCTGGTAGAGACCAGGAGAGGAGGAGAGGGGACTGAAGGGTGACTTGGATTAGTCCCAGAAGCCAGGAGCATATCTGGGAAGGCTGAAAAATTGGGTGTGTATTCAAGTGAGTCCCACTGTTTGGGATCCTAGGAGTTCATAGGAAGGGTTTGGTCCCGGGCACAGTGCCCAGAGACAAAGTCAGCAGATGGCAGCAGATCAGGGCATTGGAATCAAGAGCACGGCTTAGGAACTGGGTATTTTTCCAAAAGCACTGAGGGTAGAAGTCAGGGAGCAGCCACTTTGGGGAAGTGTCCTGAGGGAACCTGCTTGCAGGGACCCTGGGGACACCAGGAACTTGTGTCTCAAAATCACCAAGCTGTGCATTTGAGATTTGTGTACGCTATTCCCTTCCTTGTCTGTAAACTGAACTTCAACTTCAAAAAAGAAAAAAAACATTACAGACCAATCACTCTTGATCAAGGGGGTCTGAAAGTAGGTGAGCCCAGCACAGTAAGATATTTAGAGAATGACGGAGGAGACAACATTCACATAACTCGCGTTACAATGTAGTGTTATAACTGTTCTATTTTATGGTTGGTTCCTGCTGTTATTCTCTCACTGTGCCTGATTTATAAACTACACTTTATCCTAAGTATGCACATAGACAGTAAAACACAGGGTCTAGAGCTTGCCGTAGTTTCAAGGCACACACGGGAGGGGGGAGTCTTGCAACTCTCCTGCCCTGGTGACAGGGAGACCGCTGAGTGTTATAAGTAAGATAGCTGAGTAAGGCATAAAATATGGGGAAAAAACCAAAGGGATAATTAACAGAAAACGAACCAGTAAAACAAATGAACACACGGAATGTGTTACTATGAGACACAACCCTGGCAAATCTGACAGATCTTTGTCCAATTTCATGCCATTTTTTGGTGGCTTCTTGTTATGTTCACGTTGAAAGTCACAGGACATGGGAGGGAACCCCAACTTTCTCCGTGCTCATCTGAGTCCACTCTGAGCTGGGTTAATGGCGAAGGTGGTCAGGTGATACTTAAGGACTGACAGGGAATATGTCCTTTGAAGGATTGGAGGTTGGAGGGGTTTAAGCAAGGAGAATCTATAAAGGAGCCAGGAATGGATTATTCCAAAGCTCTAAACCAAGCTCGCAAAGATTTAATTGGAAGTAAAATCAATACTGAAATATAAAATGGAAATTGCATTGAAGCTCTTCCTCCTCTCTTTGATGGAGCAAATATACATCCATTTTCTTTAATGAAAAAGAATTATTTGTTTTTGGAAGGAGCGTAGGTGAGACCGGGGCTATTTCCCCACGTGAGCTCAGTGAGGGCTGCATTGGGAAGGGCTGTGAGGTGAAGGCAGAAAGTCTGAGCAGGGAAACTGTCATCAGAGGGAGATTTGGAGGAGGGTGAGATGACAGGTGCAAGGTAAGACCCCGGAGCCCCTCCTAGAGAAGCAGGTGTGGCCCCCAAAGCCCAGGCACCCTTGATAAGAGAGTGCCCAGGCCCCCATGCTCCTCGAATAAGAGCAGCCAGTGTTATCTTCCTGGTATGTTTCGAAATGAAATGTGACTTCTAAAATGCCCTCCACGAGTGGTATGGAAATGCAGGGACGGACATGCACCTGGAGGTGTGAGTGGCCATCTGCAGGCCCTGTCCCCAAATCAGAATGGATGAGGATCTCTGGGAAACTGAACAGGGTATGGGGAGGACCCCCCAGAGCAGGAAGGGTGGGCTCAGGCCACCCTTGGGTGTCCCCACTTGGGTGTGCGGCCCTCAGGGTGAGCAGAGAGAGCGCTGGGCCACTGTCTGTCGTCCACACATCATAGAAGATGTCATGGAATTTTCACATCATTTTAACTGGAGCCCCTTTTAGCTGGGCGCCAGGGAGTGTCAGAAGACCCTGAATGGCTCCCCAAGTAGAAGAAATGAACTGTTAATTCAGCAATGAGTCCATCCCCAAGGGAGAAGCTGAGGCAGCAGCACCTGCCCTACTGGTCCACCCATTCCTGCTGGCCAGTCCCACTCAGACATGAACAGCTGCACTGGAATGGGAACAGCCGTACTCAACCGTGACCTGGAATGACCCTGCACAAGCACCTTACCTCTCCCCACGTCCTCCTCCCCAGCATGGGGACTCTATTCCAATTATATATCCCAGAACCACTGAGGTTCTGGGACTGCCAGATCCACTCTGGGGCAGACCTGAGGTAACACCCCACTGGCCGACTGACCTCCGTACGCCACCCGTCCTCCCCCCACCCCGGCCACGCTGGTGGATACCCAGGACCCTCTGGGTTTCCTAGAATAAGTGTCAGTTCAGAGCCAGTGTCCTGCAGCTCCCAAAGTTCTGATTATTTCCTTTCCTAAGGCAGCTATGTGGTCGGCAGCCATCTCCTCCCCCTGCCCTTACCCCCGAGCCATCCTCCCACAGCAGCCGGAGTGATCTTCCCATCCACAAGTGTCAATGCGTCACCTCCTTGCTTAAAGCCCTTCACAGAGTGTCTGTGTGGTGGACTGTTCAAGCCTGGACACTTTTGAGAGTGAAGGGGAGGGCCAATGCCACTATTTTCAGCAGCAGGACAGCCACAACGTGGACGTGTGGTCACCAGGAGGTTTCTAGGGCTCTGAACGCTGGGTTCCAGCCCCCACACCAGCCTTTACTCACTGCAGGAAGGCAGGCTTCCGGAAGCCCAGCTGGCCTCTGAGCCACTTCACCGGCAGGTTCTTCTTTCTCTGTCTCCTCATCATCTGGGCACCTTGATTTATCCTTTGGACGCAGATAGAGGCCTTGGCCCCAGATGTCCCTCTGTGATGTCCCCTTCCTGTCACCTCAGCATGTTCTGGCCTGGCCTGTCTGCTGGACTCCAAGGCAGGACACCAGCCATCCCTTGGTGGTTGGTCTTACTTGGTACATAGTGGACAGCCGTGTCTGCTGGGTGAATAAATGGATTCCATCAGATACAGGACAGAAGAGCGAGTGGCTACAAGTCTGCTGGGAAGTTCAGCACATTCCAGCAAACAGACACAGTGTCTCCAGGCCTCCTAGCGTGAACATTTCTGGGTTTTGAAAGGCAGCCACCGGTGGAGGGAGACGGAAAGTGTGCAATGGTGACCAGCATTGGGCTGTTTCCTGGCCACAAGCGGGACCAGGGACTTTCCAGTTCACTGCCCCATGGCCAGCTACCCAAGCAGCAGGTGTGCTGTAGGTAAGGCATCCTGAGGGCAGGGGTCTCTGTCGACAAGGCACAGAGATAGGGTGGACAAAAAGTGTCTCAGAGGAACAGAGGGGCCCCACGGGAAGCCCACACCATGCTGGCGAGAGAATTACCAAAGCACCCCCGCCCCAGACCCACACTGGGGTGAGGACCAAGGGAGTTGCCCCACTGCCCACCCACCCCCATCCCCAGCCAAGCTCCCTTGTGCCATCAGCAAACCACCAAGTGTTCACAGTGACCCTACAATGTGGGAGATGGAAGGCTCTGGACCAGTGGAGCACCAAGCTCTGTGGAACCAAACTGTGGTGGAACTTTCCAGAACAGCCACATAACGAAGCCATTTCTTCTGAGCCGGGGTAGATGGCTTCTCCTCGCAGCCCTACGTCATTCTACTGCTATTTCCTTTTATTATAAATAGGGATCTCGCTCAAAGGGGTGCAGCCTCATACCCCTCCGCTGCTTTGTACTTTAATCAGGGCTTTCCTGCCGAAAATGTTTACCTTCCCGCAAAGAGGCGCTAATTTTATCCTGCAAAAGTGGATATCTGCTTATGTCCCTTCTGCCTTCGAGAAAGATAACCCAAAGCATATTATGTCATCTGAATACGGCATCCTTCGAGATCAAAGGGCGTAATGTACACAGCTGCCACGGTTGATGGAGCTGCTATTGGGCGACTCTTCCGCCCGGCCGCATGGGCTTCATTGATAGACGAGCTTGGCCCTTTCTATGAAAGAAACTCCCCGGCGCTCTGTTTGTGCCAGTTGATTTCAACGATATTGGGAGGTTTTGAAATGAGACTCCAAAATAGATATGCCCTTCTCACCCCTCTGTGCGAGCCCTCGCCACAGGAAATGGCACAAGTTCAAATTTTTGCGATGGAAGCAACATGGGACAAGATAAGCAGTAGGTTCCTTACAGCGACATTTTCATGTTTAAAATACGGTCAGAATGATCCATCACCGAGTGCCACCTGGGTGTGTTTTTCTTTGACTGGAGTCCTCCCTGTGGTTCCAGCTCAGTGTTTTCCAGCCCCATTCGGGAGCCCGTTCCGTTCCAAGAGCTCCTCCCTCGACAGGCTGCACGCAGGTGCACACCCTTGTTTGAACTGTTCGGAAACTAGATGTCGTCTTCTGACACACTTGCAGCCTGGTATGGGTTGTCCTGTTCCAGTCCAGACATCTTGGCCTTCATTATCCAAAGTGCAGCTCAGACCCCAGCATCATCTGTGAGCTATAAAGGCAGAAGCCGAGGCCGCCCTGCCGACCTGTCGGACCTTGGTCTGCGTGTGGCCAGCGTCCCTGGGCAGCATGGTGCTATACTCAGGAGCCTGGGACCCCTGAGCTTGTCTATTTCATCTTTCTGAATTTATTTACTGTTTATAATTGGGTTGCCAATGTCTAAGTCAATCACCACTTAGCAGCAATCCACGGCCCAGGATTTGTCAAAGCTGTTAGGACCTAGGAGCAGGATTCATTCTTAGGGCTCCAGCAACCAGCTGCTTGGCCGCCTCTCTCGCCTCCCCGACACCCTGCAGAGAGGCAGGACCAGTGCTGGGATCCAGGGAGGAGAACTGGGAGGTTCTCGGAAACTTCAGCGACACGAACCCAAAGACTCCACCCTGAGATTGTCACATCTTTCCGAAGCAGAGGCAACGGCATTTTTAATGCCTGAAAAGGGGACGCTTCTTAGAAAGGCAGTTGAGGAGGGGAGTGAATATGAAAATGGGATGATATTTGGATCAGCTGCCACATCTTGGGAAGGAGTTTAAGAAAAATCAAAGACACCACCTCAGAGCATTAATGTCACTTGAGTACTGCCTCCAGCTTTCCTGTCCCATGAGAAAAATTACCCCATGTTCACCCTCTGTTCCTCACAAATGAGGCTCGTGCAGCTGACAGCATTCCTGACGGACACAGGTAAGCCCGTGACCACCTTCATGCCCACCCCTCGGCGGCTGCGCAGAAGGTCCATCTGCCTCCTTAGCTCACACCCGGCCCCCGTTCATTACATGGCTCTTCCCTAAGCTTCTGAGCTATCTGGTGCATCTCAAGCAAGCCCCAGGGATATGTGCCTTTTCCCTGAAAAATCCTTCAGCAAACTCCAGCTCACGCATGCTGGAGGGGGAATAACAGCCGCTGTCTGTTCTCTGGCCACGTTCTCAAATTTAAGAGAAAAATCAGAGAGTTAGTTTCCCCACATTCCCAGCTCAATGAATACAACGAAATGATGAAATGAAACCCAAGGGCCACGCGTTGCCTCTGAGCCCAGAATCTGCAGCCAGATTCTCCAGGGAAGGCACGCCTCCCGCCACATTGTTACCCGGCCCCACCATTACAGAAGCCAAACCCCTACTTACAATCAGAACAAACTTCATGTGTGACCAGGAGGCAGCTTGCTTCCAGGAATGCCAGGCAGAGCCCCCCCTGCTACCGCAGCCAGCCTCCCCAGCTCAGTCTTGTGGTCCCAGCAGAAGTGCCCCAGGCCGCCAGGGCCCACATCCCTCTTCCCATGGGTGCTGTCCTCCTCCAGGCACTGTCCACCCATCCATCACTCACGTCGGCTTTTCTGGGTGAGACTAACCCTGGCTCCAACAGGGCTGAGATGGGGAATCAGGGTCTCAGAGCCAAAGATTTTACATTACAAAACAAAAATGCACACAGTTGGGCGGGGTACAGGGGAGGAGGAAGGGAGCTGCTTATATTTATTTGGCTTCCAGGAGCACAGGTAGGAGGGCAGGGCCAATACCCAGCCAGAGATCTCAGCAGTGTGTGAGTTCACTTCCAACAGTGTCACGCGGGAGAACGTAGAGCTTACACACAGACGCTCATGTGTAGATGCCAAAGGAAGTTTCATTTTCATAGCAAAGCCTTGGAACAACCTCAATGCTCAACGAATATGGGATCGTTAAGTTGATAAACGGTAAGTAGATGAACAGCAAGACTGCAGCCGTTAAGAAGTGTTTTTATAAAGAATAGTTAATGCCAAAAAAATTCGTAACAAATCATATGCTCAAACATGAAACAAATACCAGCATGGGACATGCAACAGGACACCACTTACGCAGCCTGCTTACCCGCGTCTGCAGAGCCAAGTGCACCTTTGGCAAGAATGCCCCTGGTGGCTGACTCTTCCCTGTGGTTACCACGTGCAGGGAACCCGGGACCTGCTCCATGCACTTTGCAGGCCTCCGTGCACTTGACCACAGCCGCTCTCTAAGGTACAGTCCATTATCATATAAACCCGGACTCCAAGTCACACAGCTAATCGGTATCAGATCTGAGATACACACCCAGGAGTCCCAGACCCCAGGCCTTTTAGCTGAATGGTACACACAGAAGCATCTCCATTGAATATATTGGAATCACTGTCAGTGGGGAACAGGGTGGGAGGTGGAAAATAAAAGGGAATAAACAAGCCAAGCAGAGAGACAGGGCCTGGCACAGTGTGGTCAGGAAACTTGGGCCTGAGGTCCGAGGGAGGAAGGGAGGGGAGACACCAGGGGCGAGTGGAGGTGTGTGGGGCGCTCTCCTGTGACCTTACACACTCTGTGCTCTCAAATGCTCTCACATGCCCCCACTGGCTTCTGTTCAGGCTGCCATCACAAACACCATAGAATACATGATCTAAGCAACACACACTCATCTCCCAGAATCCTGGAGGGAGTTCTGACCTCGGGGCTCCAGCACCCCTGGGCTCCTGGTGTTGCTGTCATGCTGTTTGCAGACAGTGGCTTTCTCATTGTGTCCTCATACATCAGAGACAAGTATCACCCTCCCAAACTCTTCTTATCGGGGTGCTGATCCCATTCGTGAGGCTTCACCCCAGGATCTCATCACCTCCCAGCATCACCACATCAGGGGGTCAGATCTCCCCAGTCCTATGCATTTGGGGGGTATATTCCATCCATAGCTTATATGAGTCTCAATCTCCGGCAGGCTTCCTAGGCGGGCCCTGCTGTGCCCCAGGGCCCATATTCCCCCAACTCAGCCACCTCCCTCCCCTGGTCACAGCTGACTCGTTCCAGGCTTAGCACCAAGCCCAGAGTGAAAACAGCTCCCCAGCTGGGCACCCATCTCTAACCTCAAAAGGTCATTTGATTGACTCAGGGTCCAGAGAACTCAAGACTTAAAAACGTGGAAAGAATGTGCAAGGGTGGGTGGAGCTGGAATGGAGACAGGTGACGTGCGGGGTGCGGGGGGTGCTGGCCCAGTTTGGGGGAGCTGTGCCTACCACAGGTGCTGAGAGAAAGGCCGGGGGGAGCAGGAAGGGTCAAACCTCACAGGAGCACATGCAGGGAGGGGAAAATAGGAGAGAGAACGAGACAGAGGAGGGAGACAGAAAGACAGAGAGACACAGAGGGACCCAACTGAGCTCTCCCAGCTCCAGGTATTCTCAGTTGAAGCCCATTCAGTCCAAGAACTGCCCTCCAGATGAGAAATGTCAAATGGCCCATGCTGTTTATTTCATCAATTGTACAACGCAGCCTGATGGCAGAGATGTGAAAAGTGGGAAAGTGTGTATCTTATAACAGATAAATATTTAAGCACACGACTCTTCCCACACTCTGTCCGTGGCAGACATTACCAGTCAATTATGATACTGTTTCCTGCCAGGACCAGATGTGATCTCAGAATAGTTCTCAACACTCCAGGCCACCAGCTGATCCAAGAAGGCACATGAAATGGCACCTCCATGTGAGTCCTGGTCTGGGCCTAGGATTTCTTGGGTGGGGTCAGGCCAGTCCCTCAGTGGGGGAGGGAGCCATAAAACAGATCTCAATTTCCTGTCCTAGAGCAATCAGTCTGTGATTTAGGCAGGCCACCTAGAAAGTAACTTGAGGGCTACATCCCATTTTAAATAGCCCTCCACTTACTCTGCCCCTTTCCTCCCTCGGGACAATTCTCAAGTGGTTCCCAGGGTCGACTGTCCAGAAATCTCGGATTGCTTCTGGACCACCCCACGAAGCACAGTTTTACCAAGAGAAAACACTGTATTAGCTGTTTACAATATAAAATTATGAAAAAGCACATACATAGCATCCTACCAGGCATAGCCGGTCAGCTTGGGGTCCTCAGTGTGGTGAGAAGGAAGCCTGGGTCATGCTGAGCCACCGAAATTTGGGGGCCACCACTCACCACAGAGCATCTGCACCTGCTGTCTCCACTCACACGCTGAGAATCCTCTTTCTCTGCACTTGCCTTGTGAGTAACGTAACACCCGTCTGGACCTGAACTCTGGCACTGCTGGAGCTGAGCAAATCCATTTCAGGGGGATTGTGACATCCCTGGCAGACAGCTTGCCCTGAGGAAGAGAAAGAAGAGTGATTCTGACCCCAGGGGGACACTTGGTTGTTGGCACAGAGGACCATTCTAAGGACATGAAGGCGTCTGTCCCTAAGTTTACCCCAAGCCTGGCCCCATGGGTGGATCCCCAGGGAGGGAGGGAGAGAGGCTTGGGTAAAGCAAAGCTGTGTTATGTTTCCTGACGCTTTGGAGTTAGAGCCCAAACAATGTTGCTGAGGGGTCTCCTGACACTGGGCAACATGAGGTGGGCAGGGTCCTCCCCTCCGGTCACCCTCAGACAGCCAGGGGCAGACAAAGGCTGAAAGAGATGTCAGGCAGTGCCGTGGGTCCACAGGGCCTGGTGACACAGCGTTGGTGGACTCGGAGTGGCCCTGATGGAAGGAACTTTTCAGGGCAGGGAGCATGTGCAGAGCCAGGGCTCAGAATGGCCCTTTTTGGGGTGAAAAGACTGATGAGCATTGGACTCTAACTCCCACTAGGAAGTGAAAGCCCCTCTGTTTTCATTTAGGGTGATGCAAAAGAAGGCCCCGAGATAAGAACTGGGTTCAGGTGGCTTATCTGGCAGGTGACCCCAGGACACCCAGAGAGACGGGGAAGGGAGAATGGATGACACCAGTTGTGGAAATGAGTGGTCAGTTGCTGTGGGCACCTGTAGCTTGGTCCCCCCGAGGAACCTCTGGGAAAGAACACACAACCTGCTCTGAATCATCCGGAGGGTGGGGTCGGGGCTCCTGTCCAGGGACCTTATGCTGTGGGCTCCAAAGACATAGGGTGGGTCCCAGCAGCATCTGGGCCACCGTTTATAACCACAGAGTGCTAAGACCCAGGCAAAGTCTCGGTGCCTTCTCTTCCTGCCAGTTGAGAAGATGGCATTATTTAATCTTAGCAAGTTCAAGACCAGCTGCCTTAGAGTCCCCCCAGCGAGTGGACTGGGGCAGTTCAAATTTATACCCTGGAGGGAATTGAGGGGCAGCAGTGGGTGAGCACCAGGGAGACCAGCCCACGATGGAGAAGCTGAGGGGGATCCGGGGGTCAGAACTCTGACTTGCCTCATGACCTGTGTCCCATCCCCTCCCTAGACCAAGTTCAGGTGGCACCCCTCTCAAAAGCTGTGTGGTCTTATTTCCTTTGAAAACCAGGCAGAATTGTGGCCATTTTTAATTTAGAGGGAATTTTAACCAGGGTAAAAATGTCAAAGGGGAAGAGAGATGCTTGCGTGTCCATTGCTGCAAAAGAAACCACCAAACTCAGACAGACTCAGGCGGAAAACAGCCATGGATTACCTCTCACGATTCAGTGGACTATTGGGGCTCAGCTGGACAGTTCTTCTGGTCCCCAAGATGTCAGCGGGGGCTGTGGTCATCTGAAGGCTCATCCAGGCTGGCCATCTGCAGTGACTTGTTCATGTGACTGGCAGTGCCAGCTGTTGGCCGGGAGCTCGGCTGGAGATGTCAGTGGGAACCCTTCAGCTCTCAGGGCATGGATTGGGGTGCTCGTGGCATGGCACCTGGGCTACAGGAGGGGACATCCATGAAGAAGGAATCGAAAGCTGAGCTCTTTTAAGCCACACCTCGGACACTACATAGCATCGTCCCTCCATGTTCTATTGGTTAAAGCCTCAGTCTGTTCCAGACCCAACCGGAGAGGAAACAGACTCTACAACTCAATGAGAAAGGTGTAAAACTCTGTAACCGAATTCCATCCCCAACTCTCTGCCACCCGCTGGGGACAATGATTTATAATCCTCCTACATGTAGATTACCTTCGCTCCCCATTCCGTGAGGACATCAGATCCCAGCTAGAGGTCAGGATCTTGTCCCCTCAGTCCAGTGAGGCACTTTGGGTTTCATTTCTCCAGTTTGGCTTCTCAGCTGTGATTCCTCAAGACTCATAAACTGAAAATACAAGTGGTCTTCCCACAGTCACCTTGTACACATGGAAGATGGGACCAGGCTGTCCATGATATTATCGTTCAAAAGGCAGATGGAAGGCCACAGCAATCGCTGACCAAAGCAATTCTGAAACCTGGCTGGCCCATTGCACCAGTCCCCCAGCTCTTGGAGGGGGTCTGTGTTGTGGTTAGAGCCCTGCTCTGCTCCCTGGGAGCGATGCCTGCAGCTCCCAGCCCTGCCCTCTGAGCATCCTTCTCTTCCCCTAAGAAGTGGCCCATGTTTGTAACTGAGTGGCTTCTTCAGCCTACTTCCTGCCTCTTTTTATTTTGCATATTGTTTTGGTCAAAGCTAAAAAAAGCACCTTTAGGTGGGGGAGGGATGTTTTAAATGCCACATTTTAATCTTCTCCATAAGATGCAAAGTCTATGCACAAATCTGTTCAAAACAGGCACAGAACCTCAGGCCGGGTGCTGGGGTCAGTGCCCTCAGGGTCCTCAGCAGCCCCCTTGGCCTGCTTAGGGAGTCCAGCAGGCACCCCTAAAATCCCTCTGAGCTGGCTCGGCGCCTATAGCTCAACCGGCTAAGGCGCCAGCCACATACACCTAAGGTGGCAGGTTCAAATCCCCAGCCTGGACCCGCCAAACAACAATGATGGCTGCAACCAAAAAATAGCCGGGCGTTGTGGTGGGCGCCTGTGGTCCCAGCTACTTGGGAGGCAGAGGCAGGAGTCTCGCTTGAGCCCAGGAGTTGGAGGTTGCTGTGAGCTGTGATGCCATAGCACTCTACCCAGGGGGACAGCTTGAGGCTCCGTCTCAAAAAAAAAAAAAAATCCCTCTGAGCTCTCACAAAGGGTCTTTCACCTGCACCCCTGAACAGATGCTGACCCCAAATCCACATTTTACCGACAGCACCAGGGTTGTGTGTTTTCTCTAGGTTGGAATTTATTGTCAGGATATTTTACTTTCTGTGAATACGGCCCTGGGTGCTTTCTAAGACCTTTAAATTCTGCAAGAAAATTGAAGAGTTTTCCTCAGTTCGTCCATGTCTTGCTCTCTGCAGAGGCACCTGGAATGAGCCCATTAGTCCTTTCGGCATTGAAGAAATAGCCTTTGCCAGATACGCAAGTTCGTGAGGTGTGTGTCCTGTTCTCCACGTTATCACGGGTAAAACCTTCTGTAACTGTGAACAGCACATGGCCCCAGCCCTCTGTTCTCCCGCCCACAGGAGTGATGTCTTTGATGCCTTCTGAGCCCTCCTGTGCTCTCCCCATTGGCCTGCAGGCCCTCACCTAGTTCCAATCTCAGAACTGCTACTGTGTGTCTGACATTTGTGTTATAGTTGCACCCGCCTTCTGGTAACGCTTTCTGTTTCAGTGTCCATCACTGCTTTACAAGCCGCTTTAAAACAACAACAACCTGGAAACCTTGGCTTTCCTCCTGGGCAGTGGCCGTGTGTCCCCCTGAATGGCAAACGGCTTCCAAGGGAATGTTCCAGTGTGAAAAGCCGACTCTTCCTATGTCCTAAGACCCAGCCTCAGAAAATACCCACAGCACCTCTGGCTCATGCTGTACATCAAAGGAAGCTCAGAAGCTTCCACAGAACCTCCCGAGGCCACGTCCACTGCCAGGAGAGACCCCGCCACCTGGAGCTCCCTGTCTCTGGCAGTCTCTGCCGTGGCCTTCACCCCCTGTGTCCTGCTGCTCCCAGGAGGTCCCCTCCCCTTGCTGGGAGGTATCAGTCTTCTCAATTCCCCATTGGCTGTCCCCTCCTCTCCACCTTAAAACTGTTACATAGACTTAGCTGCTGATTCAGACACCAGTAGACCCTCCAAAGTTGATCTCCTCCCTACACTGACCGTTGACCTCACTGTCACAGACCAGACAGGCACTATGTGTACATATCAGTCCAGCAGGCCTAGTTCCTTCCTGGCCACCTCTGCCTGTTGACCAGATTTCTACCGTTCCTTGAGCGGTCAACTTACAGAGGTTCTACGGTACTTATTGACCTCCCTTTTATCTCTTTAATTAAAAAAAAAAAAACCCTGAGGTTGACCCTGTAAACACAACACAGAACATTTCACCAATATTGATGGTCCCTCTCCCTCCACCAGTCAGCGCGGGAATGGCACGCCCAGGGGAATGCAAACTGAGCGGATGCGGTGGTTAAACGAAACCACCGGCCTGCGAGCCGGCGCGCTCGGCCTCTTCTCAGCTCTGTGGACCTGGGTGGTCTCGTGGGCCATTTGTACCTGACCCTGGTGCCTCTGTTTCCCAGCAGAAGTATAAACATCACTGTCCTTTCCCATTTGAGGGTTTTCTCCTCCAGAAACTAGAAGGTTGGACTAAAAATATTTGTTCGAATGTGAAAATGAAACCACAGAAAGTCGCATGTGTACAAGATAACCGTTCTGTCCTGGAGATTAACTAATACACGTCTTGACGCAAGTCGCTTAAGCCCGTGGGCCCAAATTGTCCACAAATGCAGGAAGAATGCTGGTCCAGAATAGCAGTTCCCAATCTCGGTGGCAAGTCAGAGTCATCTGGGAAGATTTTTTTTTTTAAATGTCAGTGCCCAAACCCCACTGCAGACTCATTACATCAGAATTTTAGGGCGTCAGGCCTGAGTGGGCCTTGAAATTTTTAAAAATTCCATAAGTAATGCCAGTATGCGGCCAGGGTTGAGAACCTCTGAATCGGGCCCCCAGTTTCAAAACTATTTTTAATCAGAAATTCGTTATTTAAAGCAAAGCTTGAGCTGAGCCCCTGTGTGCAGGGCAACTCCCATGCAGTGGCTCTGCTTGAATAGGAGAGGGGCCAAAGCTCTGTCCATTCAGACACCCCCAACCTTGGGACTAGCCCCGGGGCCTCTTACAGCCCCCAGAACCCAAGAGTTCCACTGACTATGGTTTAAAGCTGTCGGAGGTGAGACAATTTCCGAGACGGTTTAATAGAACTGAACTTCTAAAATCGCATGGGCACAGTCAACCTCTGGGGCGTTATCTGGGTCGTAAATCTTCTCACAAATGTACCTTCCTGATAAAACCCCCACCCCACCCCTGGGTCATGTCTGTGTCATGTCTGGTGAGGGACCCGCGGGGCAGATGTGGTTACAGGAGGAAAATGTAGCCAGGTAGCGACTTCCAGCCCTGCCCTCACCAGACAGGGGGCTGCCCAGGGCCTGTTTCTCTCAGGAAAGAGATTCCAAGGTGCACACAGTAGAGGGTGAGTAATTATCTCATCAGAAATACCCCGGCACTAACTCTTGCAGCTGATGTAGGGAGCGTTTGTGTCGCGCAGGAAGCGTAGGGGATCCATTGTTCATATTCACTGGGGTGCACTTGTATCAGAAATAAGACCTCACTCAGGAGGTCTCAAGTATTTAAACAGAATTCCTTCTGTACAAGTTCAGTGTGATGGGTAATTCTATTCCACCTCAACTGTGCCGTGGGTGCCCAGATAGCGCATTATTTTGGGTTGAGACCAGCATTTGAATCAGTGGACTCGGCAGACCTCCCTTCTCCGCGTGAGTGGGCGTCACCCAATCCACAGAGGGCCTGAGCTGGACAGAAGGTAGAGGGAGGTTGAGTTCAGCCCTTTCTCTCCCTGCTTGCCTGAGTGGAGCACTGGTCTACCCCTGACCTCGGCCTGGGATCCACACCACTGGCTCCCCCACTTCTCAGGCCTTTGGACAGAGCCACACAAAAGGCTGAGCGTTGATAGAAAGGAGTCGTATGCAGGAATATCTACCAAATAGTTCAATTTATGAGAAGTCAAGGACAGACAGAGTTAATCTATGGTCTTGATCCTTGGAGTTCAGTGTGACTGTCGCATCTTCCTTGAAGCCCTCCCTGTGTGCACCTCCGTGCCAGTTTCTCTTACAAAGTCATATTCATGGACTTGGCGCCCACCCTAATCCAGTATGAGCTCTCTCATCACATAAGTACAAAGACCCTATTTCCAAATAAGGTTAGATCTTGAGGTTCTGGGTGAGCATAAAATTTGGGGTACATACTTTTTTATTGCCATTCCTGTTTGAGACTCCTGAATGTCTATTTCAGGTGACTGAGTGGCCTCCCTGAGAGTGGGACTCCATTCTGCATCCTGGGTGATTAGCGCAGGGCTCTGCAGACCTGGGGCTCTGAGCACCTGTCTCCTGAGTGGATGGATGGTCAGAACCAACTCCCTTCACAGGTGCGATCCCCATGCGGCTCACTCTGGCTCAGTGGCCAGTGAGTGGCCAAGAGCAAAGGGAGGGGACTAAGTTATTTAGTGGCTATTCGGTTCTCTTTACTTTTAGGTGGGTCCTGGAACCCTTGAAGCTGACAGCCAGGATCATCTAGCAAGTGCCAGGAGTTTTGAGGCCCTGTGGCAAAGCAGCGTGATGGGAAAAGATCGAATCTGTGCTTCTTTGTGTGGGCGGGAAGGGCTTGCTCTGGACATTTGCCAGGAGGGCAGAGGCTGGGTGACTTTTTATGAGTGTTTGCTCCAGCTGTTGGTTGGTGACTTGGTTCCTAGAGCAGCTGGAAGCAGGCATCACGGCCTCAGATTCCAACCTACTTTGCAACCTGCTTCGTAGTTACCAAAAAATTTGTGGCCTGTGCGTTGGGCAATCCCTGCAAACCCCAGATGTCCCAGGAGCAATGGCAATCCCGTTAGTGGGAACACCCCACCTGCATTCCTAGGACTCAGCTTGCCCATGCCCTCAAGGACTCTGGGTCCTTCCCAGGGGTCTGCAGTGATGCTGACAGGGACCCCGGGGTCTACAGTGATGCTGACAGGGACCTGGGGTCTACAGTGATGCTGACAGGGACCTGGGGTCTGCAGTGATGCTGACAGGGACCTGGGGTCTGCAGTGATGCTGACAAGGACCTGGGGTCTGTGAGGATATTGACAGGGACCCGGGGTCTGCAAGGATGCTGACAAGGACCTGGGGTCTGCAGGGATATTGACAGGGACCCGGGTCTGCGGGGATGTTGACAGGGACCTGGGTCTGCAGGACGCTGACAGGCCACTCATGTCCTCTACTCTGTCCCTTCACTGATGCTAATCTCCTGCCCAAAGCCTGTGACTTGGACTCCTCAAGCTGAGAAGCCCTCTGCACTGTCCTCGGGCCTCAAGTGTCCTCCAGCAACCCTGGTCCCATCCACCTTGCTGGCCTCCAGGTATGCTCACCTGCTAAATTAGCTGGGTCCTGGGCAAAGATAAGAAATGGCAGAGATACCATTGCCTTAGAAATGGTGGTCCCAAGGCAACACTTGGCTTCAAGGGAGACTATAGATGGGTGCCCATGAGCTGATTCCTATTCAAGGGCCCTTCTTAGTATTAGAAGTTTAATTGCTAGGTCAATTAATCCGTACACTTAAAATTATTGGTACCTTTTTCCAAATTGTGTAGTTTGGAACAGGAAGAGGAGGGAAGGACACCAGCATGCAGGTGCTGCAGCAGGCCCACCTGCCCAGCAGTGGAGGCTGAGGCTGAATGAGTGGCTCCCTGGGCCAGGGAGGAAAGCACCCACTGGAGCCTTCCTCCTGCCTCTTCCTGCTCCTTGGCAGGGGAGGAGAATACCTCATTCTCTATTCCCCTGCAGGAATCATCTAAGAAATGCCCAACATTAAATCAGAACAGGTGGCTTTGTGCACTGTTGGAGGGTTGCAGTTTGCAGCAAACTACACAGTTTGGAAAGAGGTACTAATAATTTTAAGTGTACAGATTATTTGATCTAGCAATTAAATTTCTAAAAGTTTATTCTATAGTTACATTAGCATAAGAGGCAAAAACATTTGAAAATGCTCCTGCAGCATCATTTGTAATAACAAAAGGCTATAATTAGGCTAAGCATCCATGAATAGGTAACCAGTTTAATAAGTTGTGGTATATCCTTACAGTGGAATAGTATATAGCCATCAAAAAGAATATACCATATCTATGTGCTATATGGAGCAATTATCTATCTATACCTATACATATATGTGTATTATACATAAAACATACATTTAATTAAGAAGCCAGGGAGAGGGCAATTTCCCATGTGTGTGGTTGGGCTGGGTAGGGCAGATGTACAGAATGCATGTTTGCACACGCATGGACTATTCCTGAGGAAAGAGATGGATGACGCTGGTGGGCTGCAGGTAGAGACACAGAGCTGGGGAGAGGAGGGAGAACTCTTTGCACTATCTGCTCTTCGCACAGGTTAATTTTTGAAACCACATGCATACATTCCTTCTTTTAATTTTAAAAGCCAGACAAATGAATAAATAGATAAGTAAATGAGGATTAAAGATTTTTGGAGGTGAAACCTCTATGGCTAGGTTTAAACCATCAGCCACCAGCGCTCTTGCCCAGCCTGAGCAGACCCTCTCCAGGACTGACACTCAGTTCTCTGGAAACCATCGAGGTGATTCTTCTGTTTACGAAACCTGAATGCAGCAGCCGCCTGGCAGAAACACCCCAGATCTGAAGCCTGTTTCTTTCCCAGCAGGGCCTCTGCTACCCAGCTGTAATTGCACTGTTTACTGGGTCCCCACGGCCTAATTAGGTCTGCTCCATCCAGAAACAGACACTTCAGAAACTTGTCCGGACACACACCACCCCGAGCAGGGTGATTCTACATTTGCAAAGAAGACAACGTCAACAACAAAAACAAACCAAGAAAGGCAAAATATCAGAAGAAAACCCCTACGACTTGTGCATTGGGAATTCCATGCACCGGGGTGCTCCAGGGGCTGGTTTTAACTGGGAGGATGGCCATTCTCTACTTTCTTCTTTTTGATTGTCTGTAGTTTTTAGTTTTTCTAAAGTAAACACATCACAAGAAAACGCAGCATGAGAAAGAAACAAGGCAATTTGTTCTCCGATAGCTTCGTTGAGGTACAATTCACGTACAGTATTAATTCATTCATCGTGTTTGATTCAACGGCTTTTAGTATCTTCAGAGATTTGTACAGGCAGATTCACAGTCAGTTTCAGAACACTTCCATCACCTCAGAAAGAAACCCTGCACCCTTGGCAAACACTACCACTGCCCCAAGGTCTCGCAAGCACAAATCCTCTCTCTGGGTCTGGCATTCGCCCATCCTGCACAGCTTACTTACACCAACAGATCAAGCAACAAAGGGCCTGTCACTCTGGCTCCCCTCCCCAGCTCCACGTTTTCCAGATTCTTTTGTGCATAGCCGGAGTCAGAACTTCTTCCTTTGGACCTGCCACAATATTCCACTAAATTAAATATTCTATTCTTTTCTAATTTCAAAATTTTAGCAGCAGCTGTTAAAAAAAAAAAAAAAGTAAGCCCTTGGCTTTTGTGAAGGCTGTACAAGTGTTTCCCAAGATTCTCACTCCACCTGTGGAGACCAAAGCCCTCTATCTGGGGCCCCACCCCAAGTTCTCCTCACCCTGGGAGTTCAGATGCTCACAACTTAACCTGCTGTGGTTTCTGGCCCAGGCAAGTCAACGGGCCATATGGGGAAAGGATTTGGCTTGGGGAGAAAATGGTTTTTTTTGTTGTTTTTTTTTTGAGACGGAGCCTCAAGCTATCCCCCTGGGTAGAGTGTCATGGCATCACAGCTCATAGTAACCTCCAACTCCTGGGCTCAAGCGAGTCTCCTACCTCAGCCTCCCAAGTAGCTGGGACTACAGGTACCCACCACAACGCCCGGCCATTTTTTGGTTGCAGCCATCATTGTTTGGCAGGCCCGGGCTGGGGATTCGAACCCGCCACCTTAGGTGTATGTGGCTGGCGCCTTAGCCGCTTGAGCCACAGGCGCCGAGCCGGGAGAAAATGCCTGAATGAATGACTGTCTTGCTGACCAGAAGCACCTAGTAGGCAGAGACACCAGACAGTTGTCACCTCCATAACCCTGATGGTTTGCACACAGTAGGTGCTCCCTTAATTCTAGTCCCTAACTTGACAGTAACACTACCATCTTTTCTCAAGAGCTTTGAACTTTTTCCCTTTAGTTGGATTTTTTTTTTCTAAAACCCTTTACTTTTTAAAGGGTAATGTGGTAATACAAGCCAACCCTGAACTATCTGTTTAATCTTCTTTCTCCTAAATATTAGCTCAGTGGGGACAGGAGCCTGACCTCTCTGTATACTCTTCTCTGTGTGTACTTTTGGCCAGAAGGCTGGAAAAACCAGCACTAAAGCATGGCGCTGAGAGATTCTGAGAAAAGATGGGAGCACACGCCTGCCAGAGGCAGGAAGAGCAGTGTCCGGAGGGCAAGAGCAGATGGGATGCGTCCCTTCTGGAAGGGCTCTGTCCAAGGGTTTGCTTGTCTTACATGTGACAAGCCACTTGTACCCCTGTGACCCAACTCAAGGGGAGGACAGTTTCCATCTGTGACTGGTGCCCAGACCTACTTTAGCCTGCCTGGGGATGCCCCTCACAGAGCCCAAAAGATGCGGACTGGACCCCTTTCTGGTGCATTTCTGTTCACGAGGCCACATGGGGCTGGATCGTGGTGACACATAACTTGGTCAATTTACTAAAGTCCGTGAATGATCAAATCAGAGGGGCTGGGTTGTGCAGTGTGTAAATTAAACCTCAATAAGATTGTTATGAAATGGAACATGCCTATTGGAAAAATCATATATACATATCCCTTACATATCATACATACATATGCTCTTACATATGTGTGTATGTGCATGTTATACAGGCATGCACACGTGTGTGCTCATATCTACACATAGAGGTACACATCAAAGGTACCTTTGAAGAACCTTTGGAGGGCCCCTGATTGTGAGGCAGGAGACCTGATTCTGGGCCTGGCTCAGCTCTCGAGGGCTGGGTGCCCCTGGTTGGCCACCTGCCCCGCTGCCCAGGCCTTGTCTGTGAAGCAGATATAATATTAGCCTGATTTTCTTTTCGCTCCAGCACCCTATCTCATCCCAGCAGCCAAAGCGACCCTTTAAAAATACCCACCCTCTGGCCAACCCCTGCGATGGTTTCCCACTGCTGTCAAGTGGGAGCCAAAGCTCTTAGGACGGTCTCCGTGAGTCCTGACAAGGCCCTGGACTAGAGCTTTCTGCCATGATGGAAAGTTCTAGATCTGTGCTGTCCAGCACAGCAGCCAGCAGCCGCGGGTGGCTATTGAGCAATTACAGTGCAGCTGGTTGACTGAGGAGTTCGTTTTTAGATTGGCTTAAAATGTATTTCACTGGGCCAGGCACAGGGGCTCACGCCTGCAATCCGAGCACTCTGGAAGGCTGAGGAAGGAGGATCTTAACAATCTTATTGAGCTCAGGAGTTTGAGACCAGTCTGTGCAAAAAGGAGACCCCCCACCTCTACTAAAAATAGAAAAACTAGCATTGTGGAGTGTACCTGTAGTCTCAACTACTCAGGAGGCTGAGGCAGGATCACTTAAGACCCAAGAGTGTGAGGTTGCTGTGAGCTATGATGTCCCAGCACTCTACCCAGAGCAACAGAAGAGATGAAATTTTTTTTCACTTAATTTAAATTTAAATGCAAGAGCTACATGAAGCTAGTGGCTACGAAATTGCTCAGAGAACCCCCAGACAACATGCCCTCCCCTCTTCCACAGTGCCCCCGACCTCTCTGGCTACTTCTGGCTACTTCTCCTGCATATGCACCACCCCACCCACTGCTGCTCCCCCTCTGCTCCAGGCACAGTTCTGCCCCGGGGCCTTTGCATCAGTTGTCCCCCTTCACAGACACCTGGTTACTCACCTCTATCCTCCAGGATTTTGTCTATGAGTCACCTCCGCCCTGAGGCTGATTTTGGCTCATTTGAAACTGCAAACCCACCCCACCAGCACGCCACTCCCTCCCACTCTCTGAGTCCTATTCCCCAGTGTCACATGGCAGGGGCTCAGCAAATATTTGTTGAGTCAAAAGATTGAATGGAGACTCTTGCCTGGTTTTGCTTGTGAAGATAAACTGTCTGATCCTTCTGGGTGCCATGTCCAATATCTCCACATCCTTCCTGGCTTCATGGGACCCCAATCCCCTGTCTTGCCCCTGTCCAAGGAGCTGGAGATCTTTGCACTGAAAGCCAAGCTGCCTTCTCCCTGGTGTCCTGCTGACCAGCTCTAACCTGCTGGTGGGTAGAGGGCTTCTGTCTGATGGGGCCAAGTCCCGGGAGGTGGCAAAGCTGCAGCCCCCTCCCAGACCTGCTCCTCAGGCTCACTCCCCCACCTGCTCCCCTCCTGCTTTGAGTGGAGAGGCAGGCTGGTAGCACGTCATCCCAGGGTCCTCCAGCTCGCTCAGTCCTCTGTGGGAGGAGGCTAGCTCTTCAGTGGGAGCCAGAAGTTTGGATTCCCATAAACACAGCACCAGCAGGACCAGAACTCACTTCCCTCCCAGACCAGCCCCAAACGTGCATTCTCCAAGCTGTAGGCTGGTCTGCTTCTTCCCCTGAAAATTCACCCTTTGAGACTCTCCACGAACCTGAATCCTCCCCAAATATAGCTGTGTCCTAAACTTTGTCCCCCCTAGAAATCCTGCTCTGCTTTTCTGAAAGACTCTGGAATAGCACCCAGATCTCCCCGAACAGCGGGGAGGCTGTGCGTTTCCTGGTGGCAGATCCCCTTGCCCCGAGCTCAGGCACCTCCGACAACAATTTACAGACGCTGGGTCGCTTTTATCGCTCAAGCAGTGCTTTAGTCTTGCGGCCAAACTAAATCTTTAAATGGCAGAGATGCATTTGGGTTTCTCTCTGCCCAGCTGACAGTAGGTTTACAGTGTATAATCTGGCCTTTGTAAAAGCATTTGTCAGCCTGGATGTTTCAGCTGGAGCCCGACCACCCATGCTGAGGACAGGCAGGAAGTGGGCCTTCAGTTGCACCAACAGTCAACTTGGAGGTTGGCTGCAGAATCACAGAATTCCGTCACAAAGGGGGACTTTTTTGGCATTATCTACTTGCATCTCCGCGGCAAAAGCAGCCCTTGTTTATACGAAGCTATTCCTGAACGCTAAATTTGGAAATTGTACATATTCCTCTAATCCGCTAGGCCCCGAGCGGGACGGGGCGGCCTCTGAGAAGCCTCATCACTTCACTGGCGTTCCAGGGGGTTCCAGCTGAACCGCCCAGCATGACCGGGAAGGCCCTGAGGCTGGGACCCAGTGGCAGAGGCCCCACCAGCACCCAAGCCAGTCACTTGTCCCGTCAGCCAAGCAGGCGCCCTGTAGCTGGGCCAGCGGTTTCATTTTTAAGTGTCTGTGTACAAACGCATCTGACACGGCTCCCTCTGGGCCAGCCCAGCCTGGTCCCTGGCAGACGGTCAGGGCTTTGGTGGGTCCGGGAGGAGGCGGTGGGGGCCGGGCACGGAGGCATTAATTGATAAGGAGGCCCGGGAGCCGGAGCCGGCCCAACAGCAGGGGAGGAATGTGAAATAATAAATCACACTCATGTTTTATCTGTGCGCTGAAGACATTTCCAAGGGAGGAAATCGCACCATTGCAGGCAGCAGATAAAGGAGATAGAGTCAGAGATGGTTCATCAGAGAGCCGGCTCCTCCCTCCCCAGACCTCTACCTAAGCAAAGACACCACAATTGGCTTGAGGCTCCCTCTGACATTGCAGCCTCTTACAGCCACGGCTGGGGCCCCCGAGGCCCGGCCTCCCTCCACACACCTGCAGCTCCTGCCTCCTGTCCCACCGCCTCCCCCTCAGCTCACACCTCGGGTGGTCTGAACTCTCCATGACATGGTCACCTCCGGAAAGTGAGGACCAGCTGGCCAGTGGTGGCAGAGATGCATAAAACTGTGTGACTCTCCAGGAGCTTCCTGACTGCCCGTCTTCACACCCCGTCTTGCCCCAGACCTTTGCCACCCCCCAAACAGGACCCTTCCCAGGGACGTAGGCAGGGATGGAAGGAAGAAACTGCTGGTACGTTTGGAGCATGAACTATTCACTGTAGTCCCGTGCTGGGTGGCTTTACCCTGTCTCAGGGGGTTTCCCAAGCAGAGTCTGAGCAAGGGTTCTAGCATGAGCAGATGACCCAGGAGGCAACCCTAGACAACACCAGCTAGTTAGCTTGGGCAAGTGACACAGCAGAGGAAGAAGCCAATAGGTGGCTCACCAGGCATTTCAGTTCCCACGGAGACCACCAGAGCACCAGCCTCTAGGGGACCGCTGTGTAACAGAGTCGTCCACCCCAAGGGAGCAAGGGGCTGCGAGAGTTACCCACGACCTCCCAGCACCACTGGCTGAGGGCTACTCCCATGTGACCTGGTGTCCCCAGCAGTGGCCTTCTGTGCACAGGGACAGAGCCAGTTCTTACAGCTAAACAAATCTCACACGCAAAGAAACGCAGGTGCCAGCAGACAGAACCCGACTGGCACTTGGGGACATAGTGAAGATGAGGGATGTGGATGGGGTCCAGACAGACCGAGGTCACTCATCTAGAAAGGATGGACGTGGTGCCCACGCCTCGGTGGTCTTACATCCTTAATCACCACACCACCGCCTCGCCCACCAGGCCTAAAACCTGGTGTGTCTGGTGCAGAGACCTTTCTCCAAATCGGGCTTTCATTTCGGTTCATGCCTTATTAATTCAATGAATGTCCACAAAAGCTTCCCGGTTTCTCGTAAGAGAAACATATTTTATCTGGACAGATTTCTCAGAGCCCGCGTTAAAAATACTCCAGCTCCCAAGGCTAATGTTATGCTTAAAGTGGTTATAACCAAATTCTGTTGGGAATATTTCAGCTATAACCAGATCCAATTCAAGTTTAGGCCAAAACATACTTTATCCTCTAATGAATTAAGACTCTAATATATCAGAGAGCTGCAGAGATCGGTTTTTACTGAATAACCACACGGATGGATAATGGGTTGAGCTGAGTGTCTATTGTGGCACGTCTGTGTAGAATACCTCTTGATCTCCTGAAATATTAATGGCTTCATGCAATTTATTATCTAGAGCTGGACTTCTATGAAGCTCAAATCCACAAAAGTCACTAATAACTGTATTAGAAACCTGGGCCCTGGCGACACCTGTGGCTCAAAGGAGTAAGGCACCTGCCCCATATACCAGGGGTGGTGGGTTCAGGCCCAGCCCTGGCCAAAATTGCAGGAAAAAAAAAAAAAAAAGAAAGAAAGAAATCTGGGCCTCAGGTTCATTATTCTGTAAAATAAGAGTGTTAAATCAGTGGACTCTAGTATTTTTACCACAAAGGCCCCTTTTGTTATTTTCCAACTCAGAACCCGTTTGGGAAAGGCTCTTAGACGTGAAGAACTGACTTTGCTAAAACATAATTGATTAATACAAATAAGAAAGGGACAAAAACACATGTAATTGGGAGTAAAATATGTCACTGGGGGCATCTAGTTATCACAAGCAGAAAGACCACAAGGAAGGTCCCCGTTTTCACAGGGCCTCGTAAGATAGCAAAGTGAGCCCCAGGATCTGTGCTGAGAATTCTCTCAGGCTTAACTCAAGTTCTACTTGGGTTACCCAGGTATGGAGAAAGGTTCCCACCTTCTCAGAAAGCAAAGGGACTCAGGGCAGGAAGGGGGTCATGACCTCATCTGGCTCTGTGGTCCAGATCGTACTCAGCCCCCAGCACAGCAACCTCCGTCCCGTCTGGCCCTTTCATTCTCAGACCAACGTTCCAGCCCACGAATATCTGTTCCCTTTGTCCTTAGTCTGCTTTGAAAGGTTTTGACCACCACACGCTCTGCCATATACTCCCGAGTCCCTCTGAGCCCTGTAGCTCTGCCCACTGTTTGGGGGCTGCCTCCTTGTCTCCGTGTGGGTCCCCTGAGGGACGTGAGCCCACATGGTTTCTGTGGAAGGTGGGCCCCTGATAGCACAAATGAGGGAATGGGGAGGGACCTCCAGGGAAGGGAGACAAGCCCAGGGGCCCCTGAGAGTTACCTGTCCGTGCAGCTGAGATTCCACCCCATGGCAGACCCTGTGTGAACCCCACAGAACGCACTCAGGACTGTCCCACTGAAGGACAGAGGTCTGTAGAGTCCCTCTACCAACCCCAACTCTGGGGACGCTAAATCTTGGCATTTCTGGGCTGCCCTAGGTGAAAACTAAAAATTCCAACAGCACCAGAGTCAACCTCAGGCAGAGGTGAGGAAAGACCCAGAGGCTCGAGGGTGGGCGGCCACTGTCGGGGTCCCAGCACCACCCAGCAGGGTTCAGGGTGGGTCCAAGAAGTACCAGGGACCACAGGGCAGCAGGGGACTATGTCACCTGCCCCAGAGTGGGGGTCACTGGCGGTCACCTAGGCAGCAGACGCCGTGGGCACTCTGTGTGTCATCTTACCCCCCCACACTGATGCCTGTGTGCATCACCGGTCTCCCCCATTTTACAGATAAAGAAACCAAGGCTTAGAGAGGTTGAGTACACTGCCTAAAGCCATGTACCTTGTGAACTATATAGCTGCGACTCCCTCCTTCCTCTCTGCCGGAACTGGGCGGGCTTGCCACTTTCTCACCTCTAACCTCTGACCCCAGCACGCCTCAGCGTCATTTAAAGTGTCCCTGCCTTCCTCTCCGTCCCTCTCCTGCACTCTGCTCACAGGAGGGTGCCCTGAACAGAGGGCTGCCAGCACAGAGGGCACACGGGGCTACTGCCCACGGGGACTCTGCTCCCCACTGCAGCCACAGGAAAGAGGAAAACCTAATTTTGCAGAAGATGCCACAAGGGCTCTGTCAGGGACTGCCAGCCCCGTGTGACTGGTGCCTGCAGGATGGGGTGGGGGAGAGAAGGCATAGGGACACCTCCCCGGACAATGCTGAGTCCCCCACCGACCACACTGAAGAGGATTAAGGGAAGAACAAAGAGCCCGTGGGGCTGGACACTGGCCCAGCCCTGGTCTCCCTGGTTAGGGTAATTCCAGGACAGACGATGATTAAATGCCTCTGGTTTTGGCTTTGAACCCACAGAGCTTGAGGCAAAAGGAGATGATCTAAGAGCCAGGCCCATGTGAGGTCTTCAAAAAGGGAGTGGAAGGCTGCGGCTGAGCCGTCTTTCCTCACCGCCCCGGGTGCCTGCAGCTGAGCAATGCCTTGGGAGAATGGAGGGCCCCCAGGAGTCAGCGAGACCTGGGTTCAGATCCCGCTTCAGTGGTTACCTAGTCACTGATGACATCAGTTCCCTAGGGCCACGGTAACAAAGTGCCACAAATGGGGCAGCCTGGCAGAAGAGAAATTGATTGTCTCACCCAGGAGGGCGTGGCCCGAGAGTGAGACACATAGCCTGCTCAAGTCCCAGGGCCCAGGGGGGCTTAGGGTCCCCTAGGGTGGGGAGAGGGAGAATCTGTGATTTGTCACCTCTTATTTGGTGAAATAAAAGTTGGAAACTAAATAGCAGACCTGGAATTACCTGTATTTATTTGCCAGAAAATCCAAATCTTTGGGAACTCCTGAGCTAAAGGAACCATGGCCCTTTGTTTATGTGACCTCACCCAACCACCTGACTGCAGGGAAGGCTGGGAAATAGAATCTTCCATGTGCCCAGGGAAGAGGAGCCAGGTGGGGAACACAGGATTGCTAGGCCAGGCCTCCAGAGTCACTCATCCCATCAGCAAACAAAGCCTTGAGTCCCTCCCTCGTCTGCATCCCCTGAGGCCTATGGGTGACTTTCAGAGAGCTGCCCTGGGCAGAGTGGAGCTGAAGGGAGGGGTGTGGCGTTTGTTCTGGGCGCAGGTCCGGAGGTCTGGCTAGGCTGTCAGCAAATTCTCCAGCACATGTGAGAATTCTCGAGCAGCACCTATGATCATGCCTCTTTCACAACTTGCAGGATGGCCTGTTCCCTCTGACCAGCCTTACAGCCAGCTGGGGAGTGGAGGGATGCCGGGAGAGGCCCAGGCTCTCAGGTGCTTATCTGGCCGTGGCCCAGCCTACATGGCTCCAGGAAGCCCAGGGAAGAAGACTCAGACCTTCCTAAGGTCTGCGGTGGGTGAGACAGGGCTGACAGTCCCTTCAAGGACCCTAAAGCTGGTCGGACACAGGTATGCTTAGAACACACATCTGGTCCCGAGGCCCCTCTGCCCTGTGCCAACACTGTTCTTCCTCCCTGCTGTGTTATACTGTCCCTGCCCATGGCCAGTCTCTAGCCATCAAGGCTCAGCTTAAATGTCCCCTCCCCAGGGAAGCCACCCCACTGTGCCCACTCAGAGAGGCCTCCCTCTGCAGAATCAGGCTGACTTTGCCCCGCTCCCTGGTCGGCTGTCAGGGCTAAACGTACAAGTGTGTGAACGCCGGCCACAGGGCCTTGGTGTGTGACGTTCACAGCACTGTCTACACTGGCACAGACACAGGGATGCAGATGGACCTGTGAATTGCAGCCCTACCACTTGTTACCTTCAACATGGGGACATTAATAAGAATGAGTTCACAGGGATGTCGTGGGGACCAAGTCCCCGGGCACAGACACACGTGCCCCATCACACTTCACTTTCCTGTGCTGCGCAGGGAACTGTGTTTTTCACAAATTGAGAGTCTCCAGCAGCCCCACGTGTGGCAAGTCAGTTGGTGCCATTTTTCCAACAGCAAATACCCACTTTGTCTCTGGGTCATGTTTTGGTAATGCTCACATATTCCAAATGTTCATTATTATGGTATTTGTCATGGGAATTTGTGGCCAGTGATCTTGCTGTCACTATTATAATTGACTTGGGTGCCAGGAACCACACTCAGATAAGAGAACAAACATGGTACTTGTTGGGCGTGCTCTGACGCCCTGCGGACCTGCCACTCCCCCGTCTCTGCCTCCCCTCTGGACCCCCTAGTCCCTGAGAAACACACAGCGATATTGAAAACAGGCCAAACAATTACGGCCTCTCTGTGTGACTCGAAGAAACACCCCTCACTTCAAATCAAAAGCTTGAAATGACTAAGCTTAAAGGGAAAGGGATGTTAAAAGCCGAGATGGGAAAAAAGTTAGGCCTCTCGCATGAAGCTATTAGCTGAGTTGTGAATGCAACGTTTGAAGGAAATTAAAAATGCCTCTCCGTGAACACGTGAATAAGAAAGCAGAACAGGTGGGCTGCAAACTGACAGCCTTCTTGGAAGGAAGTAAAGAGAATCCTCAAAGAACCCCCATTCGATCCTGCAGGCCCACTACTAGGCATCTACCCAGAAGGAAAAAAAAAAAGTCATTTTATCAGAAGGACATTTGCACTAGACTGTTTATCGCAGCTCAATTTACAATTGCCAAATGTGGAAACAACCTAAATGACCACCCGTCCAGAAATGGATTAACAAACTGTGGTATATAAGGGTGGCGCCTATGGTTCAAGGAGTAGGGCGCCAGCCCCATATACCCGGGGGTGGGGGGTTCAAGCCTGGCCCCGGCCAAAACTGCAAAAAAATAAAATAAAAAATAAAAAAACAAGCTGTATTCCATGGTGTACAGCCATTAAAAGAGATGGAGACTTTTCATCTTTTTTGATAACATGGACGGAGGTGGAACACATTCTTCTTAGTAAAGCATCACAAGAATGGAGAAGCAAGAATCCAGTGTACTCAATTCTGATATGAGGACAATTGATGATCTGGTACATTTTGGGGGGAGAACGGGGAGTGGGAGAGGACAAGAGGGAAGGGGTTGGGGGGGTCTCGATGTGTGACACACCTCTTGAGGGTGGGACATAATTATAAGAGGGACTTTACCTAACAAATGCAATCAGTGTGACCTGAGTCTTTGCACCCTCAATGAATCCCCCACAAAGAAAGAAGAAGGAAGGGAGGAAGGGAGGGAGGGAGGGAGGGAGGGAGGGAGGAAGGAAGGGAGGAAAGAAAGAAAGAAAGAAAGAAAGAAAGAAAGAAAGAAAGAAAGAAAGAAAGAAAGAAAGAGAGAGAAAGAAAGAAAGAAAGAAAAAAGAAAAGAAAGAAAGAAAGAAAGAAAGAAAGAAAGAAAGAAAGAAAGAAAGAAAGAAAGAAAGAAAAGCAGGCAGCCTTTTGCTGATATGGAGAAAGTTCTCACAGACTGGATAGAAGATCAAACCAGCCACAACCTTCCCTTAAGGCAAAGTGTGATCCCGAACAAGGTGTTACCTGAATCTTCAACTCTGTGAAGGCTGAGAGAGGTGCGGAGGCTGCAGAAATGTTGAAAGCCAGCCGAGGTCAGTTGATGAGGTTTAAGGAGAGAAGCCACCTGCATAACCAAGGTGCAAGGGGAAGCTGCAGGTATAACAGAGACTCTGCAGCAGGTTACCCCGGAGACCTAGCTGAGGTCACTGGGGAGGGCGGCCACACCTACAGCCAATTGTCAGTGTGCGCAGAACAGCCTTCTACTAGAAGAAGACGTCGTCTAGGAATTTCATGGCGAGAGAGACGTCGGTGCTTGGCTTCAAAGCTTCCAATGATAGGCTCACTCTCTCCTTAGGACTAGTGACCAAGTTGGAGCCAGGGCTGATTTCCGAAATCTCTAGGAGACTTAAGTGTCATGCTAAGTCTACTCTGCCTGTGTTCTACAAAGCACATCTGTTCACAGAATTGTCTTCTGAATATTTAAAACCCACTGTTGAGACCTTCTGGTCAGGAAAAAAGAAAAAAAGATTCCTTTCAAAATATTACTGCTCACTGACAGGAACCCAAGAGCTGGGTGGAGATACAAGGAGATGAAGGTTTTCACGCCTACCATGACATCCAGTCTGCAGCCCGTGGGTTAAGGAGTAATTTTGATTTTCAATTGTTATTATTTAAAAATACACCTTGTAAGGTTATAGCCGCCCAGATAGGGAGTCCTCTGATGGATCTGAGCAAAGTTAATCGAAAACCTTCTGGAAAGAATTCACCATTCCAGATGCCACTAAGATCATTTATGATTCTTGATAGCAGGTCAAAATATGCACCTTAACAGGAGTTTGAAAGAAGTTGACTCCAGCCCTTGTGGCTGATTCTGAGGGGCACGAAACTTGAATAGAGGAGTCGCAGATGTGGTAGAAACAGCAGAAGTAGAATTAGGAGTGCAGCCTAAAGATGGGGCTGAATTGGGTGGTGCCTGTGGCTCAAGGAGTAGGGCACCGGCCCCATATACCGAAGGTCGTGGGTTCGAACCCAGCCCTAGCCAAAAACTGCAAAAAAAAAAAAAAAAGGGCTGAATTGCTGCTGTCTCATAATAAGAATTTAATGGATAAAACATCTCTTCTTATGAATAAGCAAAGAAAGTGGTTTTTTGGGACAAAATCTGCTCTTGGTGTAGATGCTGTGAACATTTTTTGAAATGAGAGCCTAAAATTTAGATCGTTATATAAACTTAGTTGACCAAGCAGGGTTTGACAGGATTGACTCCAATTTTAAAAGCAGTTCCCCAGCAGGTAAACGCCTATCAAACCACATCACAGGCTGCAAAGAAATCTTTCCTGAGGGGAAGAGTCAGTGAAGGCAGCGAACTATCACTGTCTCACTTTAAGAAAGCCACCCCAACCTTCAGCAGAACCACCCTGACCAGCCAGGACCTCAACAGGACATAGGGCCCTCCACCAGCAGAGATGATGGCTCATGGAAGGCCCAGATGGTCGTTAGCATTTGTTACTGATGAAGCACTTTTCATTAAGATGTGTACTTTTTTTAGACTTAATGCTACCCCTTAATAGAGTACAGAATAGTATAAATGTAACTTGTTCATGCCCAGAGAAACCAGAAGTTCATGGGCTCACCTTGCTGCAGTGATCTGGTGATCTGCCCAAGGGGCTAGGGCACACCTGGCAGGTGCTTCAAACGTGTTTGTCATCAGGCTGACTTCCCAGGTGTACTTACCCTGGGAAGTCTTCTGTTGGGGGTGGCACCCAAAGGACTGTCACATGGCATTAGAATAGGGCCCCCAGAGGAGTCCGTGCTGGGTCGGAATCCTGCCTCTGCCCTATACCAGCTGCCCTATACCGGCATTTTATCGAAATCCCCATGCCTCCGTTCCTTCACCTATAAAATGGGCCTGATGATGACAGTACCAGCCCAGAAGGGCAACTGCAAAGGTCACATGAGAAAATAGCCCAGGAGAAGTCCCTGGCTGGGACCAGGGAGGTGGCCCAACTACACGTGAGCTGTTCACAGTGACAGCAGCCAGCATGGCTCCTGGTCTTCCCTAGTGTGTCCCAGTGGCCCAAACAAAATGCCAGTGATGTTGGCAGCCATAGGCCAAGGATGATCAGGGCCCAGTCAGGACCCAGCAAGAGCTGTACCCCAGGGGCTGCACCCCTAAATGTGGGGAGCTGGCACAGAGGGCTTCAAACTCTCGCCACAGTCATTTGGGGTGGGGCTGAATGGAGCTCCAGTTCCTATCCACACATTTGCTCCCTTCGCAGAGATTGACCAGCTGAACCCTTTGAAGACTCAAGGACAACCATGGAGAAAAATGACACAACGCAGGGGCCATTCCCCTCCAACTTCAAACGGCCACCTCTGAGCAGGGCCCAGGGCGACCAGGGTCTGCCCCGGGCTCTCCCACCCAACCCCCACCTCTGCTGGGAGAAGAAAAAAATCCTTGGACAGGGTCCATCTTTAACTCACTTGCTGTGTCTGAGGCCCAGACACACGCTGTTTAGACAGCCTGTTTCGGTGGGTGGTCAGGTCGGGAGACCCAACTGCAGAGTTTACAGAAGGCCCTGGCACAAATGAACTGTTGACGACCAACTGGAAGGGCTCAGTGAAATCATAACATGTAAAATATGAAAAGGGGGCCGTTTTCCATGGGGGGGGTGAGAAAAAGGGGGAGAAAGGCCCGTTTGGAAGGAATTCAAGCAGCCACCCCAGGGCCGTGCACAGAAGTCTGGCCACTGAACACGTGTGCCCGCCATGAGCCTCGGCCCCCTCCCCTCCCCGCCGACACGCACGGCTTTTTTTTTTTTTTAACATTTCATAGATTTAAATAGTCTTTCTGCATCAAATACAAGAAACAGACGGACGTTTTCTCATCCCCTGTTATGTGGAAGGCTAATATTTGGCCGTTTACGCTCCATTGGAGACCATTTCTGGGAGAACACAGCCCCTTTCCAGGTTGGTGGCCGCCCACCCCGGCCACCCGCACCCACCTTGTCGGCCAGCACTTCCCTGCGGGATCTGAGACGGGTGGGAACAAAGGCTTGGCAACTGTGCAGCTGAGTTTCCCGGCCCTCGGAATCCCTAAGTACATCCTGCTGCCCAGGGCACCGGCATCAGCCTGAAGACCTAGGAAAGCTCACTCTATAAAGGCAAGAACATCCCCATCAGAACCGTGGCCACCACGCCGTCCTGGTCTAGAATCTGGCCCCATTAGCCTCAAATTCCTGTGGTTTCGATGCATTCAAAGACCCCAGAAAGTCCCTCCCCAGTTCCTCTTCTCCCCAAAAGTCGCCGGTATTGTCATTCCCAGAAAGGTTTTTGTTTTTTACTATTGCTCATAACTATCGAAAACAACCTTACAACATTATTTTTCACTTTTTTTTTCTTTTTTTCTTTTTTTGAGACAGAGCCTCAAGCTGTCCCCCTGGGTAGAGTGCCATGGCATTACAGCTCACAGCAACCTCCAACTCCTGGGCTCAAGCGAATCTCCTGCCTCCGCCTCCCAAGTAGCTGGGACCACAGGCGCCCGCCACAACA
>CAUYTI010076628.1:0-15737 GCA_963575145.1 Galago senegalensis | reverse complement strand
GCCTCTGCCTCCCAAGTAGCTGGGACTACAGGCGCCCGCCACAACGCCTGGCCATTTTTTGGTTGCAGCCATCATTGTTGTTTGGCGGGCCCGGGCTGGGGATTCAAACCCGCCACCTTAGGTGTATGTGGCTGGTGCCTTAGCCGCTTGAGCCACAGGCGCCGAGCCAGTTATTCTAAATTTGGACAGGTTAACAAAGTGAACAGACTAAAAATAATATAGCCGCTCCAAAATAAGGTGGAAATATGAAGAGGCTATAAAAATTCAGAGTCATCTTGTAAAAATGCAAACCACGTGAACTATCAGGGGCAAATAACCTGGCACAATCAAGGGGCAGCTACAACTTGTGTTCAGTATCAAAAAAGTCCTGGGGATAATAATAGAAGGCAAATTAGATACAAGTCTGAAATCATGTTGAGGAACATGGATGCAATCGTTTTTCCTCCGTGTCACAACTAAAAAAAAAAAAATACCATTCGGAGTCACTGTATCTTCAGTTAAAAGTTATAATAAAATAATTGTAAAATCTAATAGATTCATGGAAATTCTATGCATGGTGAAGACATTTATAAGGTGGATGTAGAAAATTAGGTCATATTTGAGAAAGGTGGGTTAAAATCATCTTTTGATTTCTATAACAATATTTTGGGAAAATTAAGTGTCATACAATAAATAACTTCACACGGACTAAATTCAAAGGAGCTTGATCTAACGGAAGAAGATAAAACAGGTGCAGATGTATCAAGTAGCATGAACATATTCTGAGAAATGTGTCCTTAGGTGATTTTGTCATTGTGCAAATCCCATAGAGTGTCCTTACACAAACCTACACGGTACAGCTGCCTGTAAACCTGGGCTATGTGGTGTGGTTTATTACTCCTAAACTACAAGCCTGTGTAACACATTCCTCTACTGGATACTGTAGGCATTGTAACACAATAGTATTTGTGTCATCTAAACGCATTAAACATGTAAACGACACAGCAAAAACATGGTATAACTGATAAAACGGTGCACTTGCACACAGCACTTTCCATGAATGCAGCTTTCAGGACTGGAAGTTGCTCTGGGTGTAAGTAGTGAGTGAACAGTGAATGTGAAGCCCTGGGCTATCATTACCCGCTCCCGCACCCTTCATGAGTACTATATACGGGGGCTACACTAAATATATTAGAAAAGTATTTTTCTTACCTCAGTCATCAATTCATCTTAGCTTACTATACCTGTTTTACTTTATTACTTAAATTTTTAAATTGTGACTCTTGTAATCACACTTAGATTAAAATATTGTAAAGCTGTATAAAAACATTTTCTTTCCATCATTGTTCTGTAAGCCTTTTTCTATTTTAAAGATATCTTATGTTTTTACTTTTTAAAACTTTTTGTTAAAACTAACCTACACACACACACACACACACACGTGTAAGTCTAATCTACACAGGGTCAAGGTCATCATTGCACGTGTATTATTACACTTCCACATCTTATTCCCCTAGGTTGTCAGGGGCAATGACACAAAACTGTCACCGCCTGTGATAGATAACAGGCCTTATTCCGGAATGCCTCCTAAAGAACCTGCCTGAGACCATTTTACATTTTCTTTAATAGGTAGAAGAATCACACTAAAATAGCAATAAAAAGTATAGCATAGCAAATACATAACCCAGTAAAATAGTGTTTTTATTATCAACAAGTATTGTGCACTGTACATAATTTGATGTGCTGTACTTTTATACAACTGGCAGTACAATACATTGGTTTACGCCAGCATCTCCACAAACACAGGAGTTATACTTTATTTTAGGATGATATGGTGGCTGTGATGTCACAAGGATGTGAGAATTTTCTGTATGATTATAATCTGAGGGGAACACCCTTGATATATGTGGTCTGTTATTGACTGAAATGGCATTATCTGTCCTATGACTGTAATTAGAATTTGCCAAATTAAAGACCAGGTTCTCAAGAGATGCAAAGTAATTTTTTAATATAATTTTAGTGACAATACTTCTGATATTTCTACATTTGCACAGTAGAAAAGTCTATTTCTCCCCCTCCCTTAGGTCATTACTAAATGTGAATTCATGGAGTTCTTACTTCTGAGTCCTATAAGGAAATTAGAATTTCTAATTATTTTATAATCATCGAAAAAGTGGTTTTGAAGATTAGTTTTTACTCTATTTCTTCAGAAAGTCATATAAGAAATGTATTCATGGTTCTATTTTATCAGATACTTCAACTTTGACAGAATTACACCCTCTGTATTTCTGGAAATTTCCATGAATTTAGTTCATAGAAGTCAGAGGTGTATTCTATGAGGAATAATAAAATACACGGGGCAAGATCAGGTATTTCATGTAAGCCATTGTTGTTTGATGTTCAAGCGTTCCTAATTCTATATGAAGTCAGCACATTGTACCCCATAAATGCATTAATGTCTACACGATCTACGTGTTTATGATTTAATAACAAAAGGTCCTAATAATATTTACACTTCTAGAAAGTTTAAGAACTAAAAGTTTTATTCACTGACACATTATAAAATAAAGAAAAATAGATAAAAATAGAAATATGAGTTTCTTCTCTATGAGAATATGAAAAGTAGAATCATATCACAAATTAATATACTACAAATTATAATAATTAATAATCTCTCTTTCGAGGAAAAGTTGGCATCAGGATCACACATCACTGTGCAGCTATATAAACTTTAGGTAGCCCCAAACCAGATCAGAAACTCAAGGTGCAAGTACATAAAAATTACCCAATCTCTGAGGGCAGAAGCCTGTGCATTACAGCAAAATTTAAGATTTCTGAAACATTGTCTGGTCATTGCTGGGAATTTTGGGTTTTGGGTAAAGACAGCATGAAGTTTGCATTTCCTGGAAGTTTTTCCACTGAAATACGCTCAAGGTCTGTGAATACTGAGGTTCGCAGGAGCGATGCAGAGGAGAATCAAAGAGGTAAACAGCTCCTTTCGGAATCTTTCATCATTCTTTGATCGTCATTCATATTTTCTTGACCTATATACTCTATCATGTTCTTGAAGAGACAATTTTTATAGATTTATTTTAATGAAATTTTCATCACTTTAACCTGATTTCAAAAAAAATTACATAGTATATTTCACCACGATTTTAGAACTACAAAATCCAATTATCACCACTTAATCTGATTTGATGGTCTGATGCCCCAGAAAAGAGATATATCTGCTTCAAGTTACAAAGTATTTTTTCTCAGTGATAGGAATTGTTTCAACTAGGTATTTTTCATTTCCATCCTGAATGACAATATTAGAAAGGTTTTAAAATTTTGTTCTTGCTGTTTGTTTTTGTTTGTTTGTATTGTTACCTTGTAAACTATTTGAATGGTAGTATTGTAGTTTTTTTCCCCATTATAGATGATGGGGAAAAAATAGAGTTATGGGTATTACAGTAGTGAGGAACTAGGAAAATTGTTTAAATAGACTTGTAATTTAGCTCCTGGTACTTCCCGGAATTAGGGGCACAGTCTGAGTAACCAGTTAGCTATAGGGAAGCATTAGGTCAAAGATCATTCTTCCTCCTTCAAGAAGTCATTTTGGTAAGAATTATGTTGTCAAGAGCCAATGGTGAGTTCTTTATGGTCAGAGATAAACTATTGTTCACTTTCTAAATCCCTAACCTCAAAAGCCAAATCTAATGTCTGATGCGGGGAAGGGACTCAAAATGAATTTAATCAGCCTGGAAAATTGTACTCATTGAAATTAACTATATTATTACAGCTATTAACTACAACATTTATTTTTTTCAAAATAAACCACATATCACTGCCAATTTAAATCAAGTCAAAGTGATTAAAAAGCTGTTTGTTTTTGAATATTGTATTGGAATACAAACAATAAATACAAATGAATTCTCAACTTATTTTATAATGAAAAGGGCATATGCCAACTTTCAAAAACCAGTTAAGAACATTTATATTTTTTTACATTATTACATGAATTTTTTTTCAGCAAGAGTGTTTATTGAACCTTGTAGGGACAGAATGCCTCACTGGACATCAAGATTAGTTACCAAATACGTAGAAACAATGATGTAAGTAGCCCTTGGATGGTGTAATTTGAGGCCTGTGATGTACATTTTTTGTGATTTCCTGAAATAGTTTACAGCAAATTTGTTTATTTTTATTGTTGGAGGATTTTTAATGTTGACAGTAACAAATTAGTGTGTAAGTAAAATGACCTTTCATCATTTACTGCAATCAGACATACCTGGTTGCTTTCTTCATGGCATTTCAATCTTAATTAGCATTGAACATACACTCAAATGTAAATGATACGGAATAAAATTCTTGAATCAAGAGAAAAACATGAGGTTCTGGAGCTAGTATGGTGTGCCAGAGTTTTGCAGGTTACGTTCTGCCAAAAAACAGTGATCACAAATATCCAGGGCTCTGTCTGCTCCCTCACTGGGCTCCTGTTGAGGCACAATTTTCCAAAGGACCTGCAGTTTCCTGTTTCATATAAAGGATTGGATAGGCCGTGAGATTCTGGAGACCCACCGAATTTATTTTTCAGGAAATACCAACTTTTTAGGGAGTTAAATCTGCTTCTATGCTATTCTCTGTTTCTCTCCACAGGATATATATTTTTTAAGGGAAAGTTTTTAACCCAGTTTGAATTCAGGAAGTGTAATGAAATTATTATCTTCAGCCCATCCTAAAATATTATAAGTGGAGAAAATCTAAGTGTATTCTGCAAATATTTGCCCCAGTGATCGCATGGAAAACTTATTTTCATGAAAATAAATGACTAGGTTTAAACATTTTTTTCTTTTATCAGTTTAAAATCTATGGTTGCTAAACTCCCATGTCTCTATTGAAGATTCTGTAGGAAGGCAAATTATACATGAATGATGTTCACTTTTAATATTCTCTGTAAAACTCATCATGTCACAAGTAAGTTCTCCTTTCTCCTCCCCTTTTTACATTAAGCATTCTTTTTTTTTTATTAAATCATAGCTGTGTACATTAGTGCTGTCATGGGGTACGGTGTGTTGTTTTTATATACAATTTGAAATACTTTCATCCAACTGGTTAACTTTGCCTTCATGCCATTCTCATAGTTGTTCTGGAGGAATTATTTCATGCACTTAAAGTCTTCATTATTTTGTTATTCTTCTTAGATTTCCTCTTGCCACATTTTCCATACGTGAAAATTCCTGGTCTTAGCCTTGCACTAGGAGGTGTAATAACCCTGATATTTTGTTCATTTTCTCTTCACTTCAGATTTTGTGGAGAACCAGTTTATGGATCATGGTTTCTCATTGTTACGCAAAAAGCCAAACAATATTGTACTGCGTTGCTCTTTGTTCAATTCTAATAACAAGGAAAAAGGCGTCCCTTTAAATAACCTTGGCTGCCAACTCACACACAGTGAGATGTATAAGCTCTTCACACAGGTAATTGAATACTATGAATAATACATTATTCTGAATAATGATTTAGCGTGATGCACACAGTTATGGTGCAAGACAATGTGTGCACATTCTGTATATAGTAAGTTTACCAATCATAAAATTGCAATAAGGTCACTAACAAGACGGTAAAATAGTCGTTTAATATACAATGCCACGTACATGACTTAATTGGCACGAATCGCCCCGAATATAAACTGAATATCTTTACTCACACGTTTTGAAAGGAATCTTTTTTTGTGATTCACATGCTTGAAATATGACAACCGTTGCTGTACACAAGCCGTCCTCATGGTGTTCATTCAGGTGTAGTAATTCAATATCATTTCTACTCCAAATACCTTCTTTTTTTCTTAGAATCCCAACCTGTTTTCTCCCTGAGGCTCACGTATTTGGTACAATTGATTCCACATAAAAATGTACTTAGAAATAGCGTATGATTTACAGCGTTGAGAATCCAACATGCTCTCGGGAATGTGGTCAGATCCGAGCTGCACAGCCTGTTTCCAGCATGACCACAAGCCAGGAGCAACGTTTTGTGCCATTTTGCCGTGGTTTTGACTGTTCTGGCTGAGTCTGTATCACACTGAAGCCCTATCCTGCTTGCCCTTCATTGCCTTCATGACAGTTAAAGTGACCCAGGGGTCAGCTGGACCCAAGTAGTGATAGTGACCAGTATTATGTTAATCAGAAGTAAGATCAACAGAAGTGACTTCGGGGTTAGGAAAACCTGTCGTGGAATTTTTGCTGTATAGCTGACAAGCTCTGTCATCCACGAAGAAGGACTTAACTGTGGGGAAGACGCGCCTCCCAGAGGAGGGGACAGGGAGGGGACAGGGAAGGGACTGCAAGGGAGGAGCAGGACTCGGAGGAGCAGAAAGAACCAGGAACGTGACCTGGGCCTGGTGTGGTCCTGGGCACAGCTGGGGAGAGGCCAGAGGGTGGGGACCACCCAGAGCAGGCCTCGGGCTGTGTCCTTGGGGACCCAGAGCCCCCCTCCCCGAGACTATGAAAGTGATGACGACTCTCACCAAGTGTTGGATTTAAGTGGATGTGCTAGAAAACAGGACTGGTGGAATCGAGGGGCCACAGTTCCGGGCCAATGGGAGTCCAATACTCAGTAGGTACCCCGACTGTAATGGGGATGGGGGGCTGGACGCTGGACAGGACTTTGGTTCCAGAATGTCGGAAAGCTTGCGGCAACCGCAGTAGGCCGTGACTTTCTTCTCCTGTGGTGGTCTGTGCAGACGGGCTGCAGAAGAGTTGAACGAGATGTAAACAGAGCAAAAAGACAGATTAAGAAACGAGCTTATACTGCAGCTCCTGAAATCAATAGCATAAGTGAAGAAACCTCAGACTTTATCAAACAGAACATCGGGATGGCTGGTGGATCTGTGGGAGGCTTTTTGCGAGACCTTGCAGCTAATGCGACATGAATGTTCTACTGCTGAGGATCTAAAGACGAACAGGGAAGTGGTGGCAACAAGGTGTCTCTGGACAAAGTGCTGCCCAAGTCTGGAGGGCAGAGAGAAACCGACTAGCCGACAGTGCTACACTTACAACTTAGCATCCCGCCTCGGTCTGGGCCCCGGCAAACTCACCTGCTGCAGAACAACCTGTATGTTATGTGGAAATGATATTCCGGAGTAATACCAGTTTCTAAAATTTTGTTTAGGAATTACCTATAAAATATCACCATTGGGTGTTGACAAGAAGAGGAAAGTCTGTGGGATTAAAACATGATTCTCTTTTTATTTAAATAAATTGTTCTTCACTGTGTTTTATGGTATCTTGCTGACTTTTTGTTTGAAAAGATATGTTCACAATAAATTGAAGAACTATAATGCCCTTTTGTGGAAAGCTTTACAAATATTATAACTATTAAAATATTAAAAAGAGAATAACTTTGATGAACCTCAATTTCTTGAGAGGGATATTTGTTCTAAACATAAAATGAGAATTTCCTACAGGAATTGCTTGCACCCATGGACCTGAAGCTTTCCATCTAGTAAAGTCCCTTATTCTTTATTGAGAAACCAGATTTGAAATGGTATAAATCAATGGTATGAATCACTTCCTTCTTTTTTAAATTCTTCATTGCGCTTTTAATCCAAATGGGTTAAGATCATGCTGCCCTGCTTTGCTGAGTGTTTGGGAAGACCCAGAACTTTTCTGGTTACTTTCAAATACCAACATACAGTTCAACTTTTCAGATCTTAAGTTGTTCATCTACACTACTTACTTACATAACATATTAAATGAATATAATGTTACTTTAAAAAAAAATTCAAGAAACTGGCTCAGGCCCATCCTCATCCCCTCCCCAGAGAAGTCTAAAATTCCTGCTGCTGGCTGGGCACCCGTTGCTCAATGAGTGTGCCAGCCACATACACAGATGCTGGCCAGTTCAAGCCCATCCCAGGCCTGCTAAAAAACAATGAAAACTGCAATCAAAACAAACAAACAAACAATGGCTGAGCCATGTGGCGGGTGCCTATGGTCAAGAGAATCACTTGAGCCCAAGAGTTTGAGGTTGCTGTCAGCTGTGATGCCACAGCACTCTACTGAGGGGGAGATAGTGAGACTTTGTCTCAAAAAAAAAGTAAAATAAAATAAAATAAAATTCCTGCTGCCATTCTACTCTGCAGCACTGAGACAAAAGTCATTACACCCCTGCTTTTTCCTTAATTTATCTGACCTCCCTCCAGAGAAGATGGAGACCACACCTCTCACTTCAGCAGCTTTCTGACTTTTATTCCTTGGGGTTCAACAAAGACAGTTTCAGAAAATGTTATTACTTTAGAGCATTTCTTCTCATTTTAAGTAGCAAACTTTATAACCAGTTATATACAGATAGACAAGCTTCTTTGCATTATGTATGAAATTCTATGATTAGCGTTCCCTAAACAGGATGGCTTACTTTCACCCCTGAGGTTCCCAATCATTTCTTATGCTAAAATAATTTCATTTCATAGATTTTTAGTAGTCACCAGTAGTGTCAATCTTACATAGGCACCATGTAACTGCAATGGGGACTTCCCTGATTCAAAGGCACAGCACTTTCCATAACAAAATATCACTGAAAACACCCATGTAATCAAAGTGGGTTCTTGATATGCTAGTGAAACTAAAAAATTATTCCACTCTCTTTCAAAAGGAGGAAATTGGTTTAGAATTGTACTGTATCTTTTCTTTTTCCTTGCCAAATACTATGTTAACTGCCTGGAATTCCTAATTATCTCTTTCACATTTTATTCGTGTTTTATCATTTAAGCAGATCATTCCTCCCCTGCCAGCACGTTTGACTCTTTTATATGCTAAGATGCTGTCCTCCCCCACTTTCCACTTTCACTGACAATCTTCATAGCTGTTCCAAGAACAATAATGTATTTACTATCAATAGGGATTCTGGTTTCAAACTGCCTGAATTAAATCCCTGCCTCTGTTTCTAAACCAGCTGCATAAATTTAAGCAAGTAGCTTGACTTTTTCTGTGTCTCTATTCTTACTGCTTAAGCCAGCAAGGTTAATGGGAATATGGATCTGTGGTAGGAATCACCCTTTGTCTTTATAGTGTCATGAATCTCTGCAATTCCCGGGCCATTTTAGAGCATAGTTAGCACAATAGTTCTTCAAAGAAGTTTCCTCTGCATATTCCCTAGTCAATGCCTTGGAGAATGGAGTATACCATGAGTGGTGGGTGTGAAAAATGGGTGTGTTGTTGCCCTTGCACTATGAAAGCAGGAGGTCACAGTTCAGGAGGTGAGCATTCCTCAGACTCATCTACATTCGCTCAAAGATTCCATTCTCTGTCTGGAGTTTCCATTTCTCCCTACAAAGGCCATTTCCATAGCACAAGGTTGATGAGCATTTTCTTTAAAGATCAAGGTAAGAAATATTTTATTTATCACAGGTTATACAGTCTCTGTTGAAACAACTTAATTCTGTCAACAGTGCTATTGTAGAGCAGCCCTAAATATCAAGGAATGTTATGATATTTCAATAACACTTCATTTGTAAAAAGCAGATAGATGGTAGACTGAAAGCCAGAATTTGCCAGCCTCTTCTTAGCGTAAGAGATTTGGCAGGATTTAGCTTCTGACTAGAACCACAACTCTTCCACACACAGTGTTAATATAGGGTCTTGGTGCTCAGCTATACCTTCCTGGTGACTCCTTTAAAGCAGCCTTGGAAGTCTTCTGGTTCTCTACACAGCAATTTGTATCTTCATAAATTTTAAGTAGTCTTTTTTCCATGTATGCTCTCTGGGAATGTCAGAAGAAGCCAAGTCTTTGTATTTACCCTGTAACCATAGCATCTAATTGTCACAGCAGTTTGAATGTTTTATCACCTTGCCCTCTCATGCATTTTATTCTATATTGTACCAAGGATGATTAGAATAATCATGATGTAACTATGTGCTGAGAATAATATATGTCACATTTCCTCCATCCATGAGATTATTCCTGGGCCACTTTAATATATGAGAACACCCAACAAGACTCCTATCTTAATGGTTTGCTATATAAGCAACTTGTGGTACTTATGACTATATCAGGAGCATAGCAGATAACAAATAATGTAACCAAATTGAGACAATTGTGAAGATGGTTCAATAAAGGAAGTATTCCCCAAGGGTGAGCTGTGTGTAGGGAAAACACGGTGTGCTTTCTGGTAAATGTCTTATCTTATTTAAGATGCACTGATTTACACTCATTTCAGTTTCAGAAGTCACTCTGTTTTCTCTGATGCTCGTGAAACCTTAGAGCTATGTTATGAACATTTTCCATACAGTAATCATAGACTATTTCTGGTGGAAACAGTAGTTAAATTAGAAACATTGTCATTAAACTTGATGGCATTTACTCCTTAAATAATTAAAGTCCAAATAAATTGTAATAAGCTTTACACATGGTGGATTGGCTCAACCTGCCCCCGTAATCAGTGCGTTTTTGTGAGGAGGAGGGGAGAAACATATACAAACCGCTATCTTTTAGGAAGTAGATTAAGGAAAACCTAACTCATGGAAACATTTGGAAGATATATTTACATATTTTGTTATCTATGATAACTTTAATAAAGTTGGAGCTACTTCAGTTAAAATATTCTAGTTAAAAAGATAGAGTTGAAAATTTGCTTAGGTCATATACATATTTTGTGGCAGATTCTGAGCTTGAGTGCAGATAGATAGTCTAATGCAATTCACCCGAGTCTAATGCAGTAATTATTAAATAGAATGACTATTATTAACATGTCTTCCTGGTCTTGCTTATGTAGAAGAGGCTTATAAAGTTGTGTAAAAAGGGTTTATTCTCTAAAGCTATGGGTCCCCTCTGTCTGAGATACTTTATTTTGATCTTTAATTACACATCATATTTTCCTGCTTAAATTCAGTCTTAAGTTAATCTGCAGAGCAGCTTATTGCCACTTACTTTTTACCAAACCTTAATTTCTGAAATCTAAGAAGGTTTTGATTATACAGTATTGATACTTACTCGTCATATCTGTAATTATTTTTCTTTCCTTTATTTATTTATTGAGAGTCTCACTTTGTCTTCCTTGGTAGAGTGCTCTGGCATCATAGCTCACAGCAACTTCAAAGTCTTAGACTCAAGTGATCCTCTTGTCTCAGCCTCCTGAGTAGCTGGGACTTCAGGTACCCACCTCAATGGCTGGGTAGTTTTAGATATGAAATCTCACTCTTGCTCAGGCTGGTCTCGAAGCTGTGAGCTCAGGCAATCTACCCGCCTCGGCCTCCAGAGTGGTAGGATTACATGCGTGAGCCATTGTGCCCAGCCCTCCATCATTATTTTTCTTATGTGGCATCAGATATTTTCATGTTATTTATTTTACTTTGTCACCAATAGAACTGACCATACTCTATTTTTTTCCTTCCAGATCATGTAGATTAGCATTGGTAATTACTAATTTTCAATTCTGTTAGTTAAAATGCAAGGAAATAAAAATGCCCAGAAAAGAAGTTATTACAAACTAGGCATCATAGATACTATTAAGGTCAGTAAGAATGAAAAAGAAAGGTGACGGCAACTAAAATGGGAGAGCTCAAATATAGAAGGGACTCACCCCTCCAGCCAGAGAATTATCCTTGCTGGATAACCTGTAGGTACAGCTGATTTAACCGATAGTTTGGGCGGATCCATTCTTCATGTTTAACTATTTGAAAAACACAAGAAGTAATGCTATAAATATAATTATTAAACTCTTCTTAAAATTGTATCTTGTAGAAGTATTTTCATGGTAGCGCCCTTTTTATCTTTTAATAAACCAGGCTCTCTTCTTTGCTCAGAGTCGCCTTTTCTCGGCTTCTTACATGAGGGTCTGGTTCATCCTTCATCTTTCTAATGTTTAGAGTTAACAGATTTGAGACAGGGTCACATTCCTATTTCTCTCTATTAAAATGATTTCTATACATCTCCCATCTCACTTTTAGAAGCCCCTGCCTTTTATTATATATCTATTTGCTACACACATCTAGATCAATGAGTCTCATTTTTAGAGTCAGAACAGAAAAATTAATAATTAATGATTAAATATAATAATAATTTAAATCAATAATTAATAATTTTTAATAATTACTAAAAATATTTCTATACCTCTCCCATCTCAGTTTAGAAGCCCCTTGCCTTTTATTATATATCTATTTGCTACATACATCTAGATTAATGAGTCTCACTTTAGGGTCAGCATTTTATACTGGAATATCCGGGGTGGATTAACAGCTTTTTCTTCAGGAAGCCCTACTAGGCAATTTCATATAAACAAGTATTTCTCTTTAGATGGACTTTGGAAAGTAAATAAATGTTCAATGGTGATAAACACCCTTTGACAAGAGGTGTTAATGTTTTCCACACATTTTAAATTAGAAAATAGCATCAGAAGATTTTAATTTTGTATCTTAATTATTGAGTCAAAAAGGCAAAATGAAATACAAAAATATTTATTATTTATTTTATAGGCAAAATAAAAACAAAAGTTATGGTTAAAAGGCATTTTTTTCCTTACACACTGACCTATACAAACTGGCAAGACTTAAAATGTCCTATGTGTAGAAGAACATTTTTTTAAGAATTTGCTCAAGTTCATCTGCTTATGGCCTGATAAATCCCAATTATTTCCTTCTCTCAGATTCACATAAGGTGCAAAATCCCCACAAGATACGTTTCTCTGATATTTCATATATCCTTACATTTTAATCATTCCTGTAAGACTTTAATTTTGTGCATAAATATGGAGGAATGCAAAATCTAGTAAAACAAGCCAAAAAGATTCGAAAACTTTATCATACTTGTATGATTAAAATAGTTTGATGAAGTATTAGAGTGGCAAGTACGATAACATGAAAATAAATAGAGTATTAAACTAGTGAATAAGACTGAGGGAGCCATAGGAAGTCTCTGGAAACGGCAGGTGATCCTGAGGGATGAATAGAACTTAGCTGTATAAAGAGGGTCCTAGACAGAGAATGGTGAATGCCCAGGAGATGTCATACTAAGTTCAGACAGCAAGTTGTACCTTGATTAGAAGTGCTATGACAGAGCTCTTGCTGCCTGTAGGATATAAATTTCCTTTTTATGTTTCTGTGAATTCTCTCTTTCTTAATCACTAGACTATATGCTTCTTTAAATTTAGGTGATGCTACAAAATTAAGGCATGGCCAAGGATGTGCAGGGAGAGGGCAATCTTTATGCCATCTGGAAGAATCTGCAATCAGGGGCATAATTCCCTTGTCCCTTGCTCAATCCTGGGACATGAGTAGTTAGTTTTGTGTGTCCGTCTGTGTGTGTGTATGTAAAATTAACTGCGTCTTTACTAAAAATGACTTTTCAATTTTTTTCCTAGTAGATGTACATAATTTCGACTGCATAAAAGGGTAGTAGAAAGAACTGTTAAGCAAAATCATGTGATGAAGATCCTTTTAACTTAGGGATTTTGAACTTCTAAATATCAGGGCATTACTAAGTACTTTTCAAGAAGAGAATACTATGAGTATGGCAGCTCTTTTAGAATTTGTCTAGCAGGCTTTCTGGTCCTCACCAGAAGACCCAAATTTTTAAAGAATGCAAAAAATAAAAGAGACAGAGAGAGGGCAGCACCTGTGGCTCAGTGAGTAGGGAGCCTGGTCCCATGTACCAAGGGTGGTGGGTTCAAACCCGGCCCCAGCCAAAATGCAACGAGAGAGAGATTCTAAATTATGAATAGATTTAAATTTTATAAATAATTTGCAACAATCTGTAGACTGCCTTAGAATTTAATCATCCTGGCAACAGAAAAACCAATTTGAGAGCTGGTGAACATCTCCAAGGTGACCACAGGTCTTTACTTGAGTGAGAAATGTTATTCACCAAGATGGGAAATGAGGGGAAAGACAAAGATTAGAAAACATACTGAGTTCAGCTTTAGTTATTTTGACATGGAGTGTCTATGGAATAGCCAAGAACATCTGTGCAGCACTTTCCAATTCAAAAAGAAAATTCTGTATGACTAGTAGTTGATGACCTCTGTCTGCAGAGCTATAAATAGAGTGATTAAAAATCTGACATCTTTGCTGTAACATCAAGATAAACCCTACTCTGCAAACAAAAGACCTGTGGATGATAGATTAAATGAATAACTAAAATAAACTGAGCAAAAACGAACACCTCCTATCTTGCTAGCATAGGTACATTTAGAGCTAAAATCCCAACTGCCTTATTTCCCTGAGTAATTATAAAGAAGGAACCACTATAAAATAGATGTAAGGAAACACTGGGGCATTTTCCTGCTTTGCCTGTAGTTCTAAACAGTGGCTAAAGTAACTTGTAAGAAAACAGAAAAGTATTCTCTTATGAGATCATTCTTAAGCTCTTTATAACCTTCAGAGACTGTGTGGAAGAATCTGAAAAGAATATTAAATATGAAAAGAATCCTGTAATAGCATAGATTAATCCAATAATAAACTTTTAAGCTAATGACTTTTAGAGTACAATTTAATAATTTAGTAAATGACTCAATTCCTATTCCTACAGACCTTTGAGATATAAATTTCAATTCAGTACTTCTCCTGCACACTAAAAGTAAAATGCATATGCAATTCAATGTTAATTTCTTATTCTGAAAGACTTTGCAATAGACCAATCCACTTATCTTCCTCTTCTCTGCCATTTATTTCAATTGAATAAATACAATACATTTCTTCACTGTTTTGATTGAATAAGTGGGACAGAACATGCCTTTGTAATTCTCGCATTCATCAATAAGAATGAGTGTTCTTAGAATAGACAGAAAAGAATAAGTGCAATTTATTTCTAAATTAACAGGTATGTATTCTGGGTTTTTTAAAGACAAGGATGGGGGCTGATTAATCACACGATAATTATTCATAAAGTATAAGTATTCTAGCTAATTATTTAAATTTGCGTTAGGAATTTATTTTGAAATGTGCAATATGTTCACTGATAACCTATTTCATGATTATAAAAATATTCTGTGTAGGAATTTCTAAGAATATTCCTATATATTAATAAAATAGAATGACGTGAAGCCACCAAAATTATGATATAGAAGCTAGCATATTGTCACTAAAACATGTTCACAATTGTAACATGCATAAAAAGCACATATAAGCACATCTACAACAAAATGTCAACAGAACCAATTTTTGTGAAAATACATAATATTTAAATATGTAATGTTCAATCCATATGCACTCAAATTGAAGTATTTTTTGCAAAGAAGTAAAAAATCTGGACAGTTTTGTTATCAAAAATTTTTTTTTTGAGACAGAGCCTCAAGCTGTCCCCCTGGGTAGAGTGCTGTGGCATCATAGCTCACAGCAACCTCCAACTCCTGGGCTCAAGCCAGTCTCCTGCCTCAGACTCCCAAGTAGCTGTGATTACAGGTGCCTGCCACAACACCGTGGCTATTTTTTGGTTGCAGCCGTCATTATTGTTTGGTGGGCCCGGGCTGGATTCTAACCCACCAGCTCAGGTGTATGTGGCTGGCACGTTAGCCACTTGAGCCACAGGCGCTGAGCCTTGTTATCAAATTTTAATACTCCCTTTTATGAAGCTATGTCGCTTATGATCCAAACTAAAGGAATAAAGAAAGTAAAAATCAACAGAGTAGATTTTTAAAATATACACTAACAAAACAAAACCACTCAAAAGAAGGCTTCATAAAATTGTGGAAGTAAATTCAGACACATGGTATAGCAAATATCAGGATTAAAAGGTGCAAGTCAGATTATTCTAGAACCAGCCGTGGGAACTTTCACAATAATATA
>CAUYTI010076627.1:0-20770 GCA_963575145.1 Galago senegalensis | reverse complement strand
ATTGCCCACAGTAGAGTGCCCTGGCATCACAGCTCACAGCAACCTCCAGCTCTTGGGACTAGGCGATTCTCTTGCCTTAGCCTCCCAGGTAGCTGGGACGACCGGCGCCCCCCACAATGCCCAGGTATTTTTTTTTTTTTTTGGTTGCAGTTTGGCCAGAGCTGGGTTTGAACCCACCACCCTCGGTATAACCACTGAGCCACAGGCGCCTCCCCAAAGGTTATTTTCAAGTGGGAATGAAGGAAGGATAGAATAGAGAAGGATCTGACTGAGGAACGGCTGAATAAAAAAGAAGGTATTATTATGTTCATCTAGATTAAAGGGACCTAATCTAATTGAAATTCTTCTTTTAAGGCAGTGCCAGGAAGGAATTTATTTTTCTTTGTAGTAATGGTAGGACTTGAAATAACTTACCTAGTAATTAGTTACTTCATGGGAAAGAAAAATCTCATTTGTGTTTGCACTACTAAAAATGAAGACCAAAAGGCCAAGCTGTGGTAGACCAGCTCTCTCCGTCTGTCAGCAATGGTAGATGTTTATCTGTTTTATCCTGAACACTGAGTGTACGTCCAGATGAGGCAGAGGCTTCCTGCCAACGTACACAGAATGGATCCTTGCCATCCAGCGAACCCCACTGCTTCCAGCTATGGCTTCTGGCTTGGTGACCTCACTCAGCAGCTCAATTTGGACAGGCACTGTTCGATATGATCACCTCTTATTCCTAAAAGCAAATGCATTACACATGGGTATAACATTCCCAGTTTCTTTTCAGAGCATTGTTAGACCAGTGTGTTTTCTCTTACTCTGTAACTTTCCTCTCCTTCAACATTTTAACTCTAAAACATCTTCCCCCTCTGCCATCAAGATCTGATAAAACACCCAAAAGGCTGAAGCTCTTCCCATCCACGTCTTCATCCCCTGGAGGGCGGGAGTCCTGGGGAAGGTGTGCCTGGGGCTACAAGGTCTTTTTGTGTGAGAAGCAGGACTTTCTGGATATTGCCTGCATTTATCCCAATAGTTGTTCAGTTTCTTTTTTGACATCCAACACTGGCTATTTCTGGCACCTAAAAATAAAATCCTGGTGTTTCCTGTAGAATTCTTGGAGACAGCTACTACTTTATCTGAATTACCTCTTATAAAATAATGTCAGCAATTGCCTCATATTGTATTAATGAAGGAAATTCTCCTGCTGGCTCCAAGTCGGTCTCATGTTGCCTAAACAGAAACAACCGTATTGCAGTGGGAAGGCAGTCTTAGCTCTGCTACTATAAGGCTGGACCTAAGTGATACTACCTTCAGAATTTTGTATCGAGTGAGCTGTTTCCATTTAATTGCAGCTGAGAGTAAAGCGAATATTTTCATCTGCAGAAAGTTATCTTACATAAGCAAAAATTTCCATTGACTATTTGAAGTAAGAGACGGTACCCAGAGAAGCTCTGTCTTCAGATGAGTTTTTGAGTGGGGTAGAATAGGGGGCTCTTGATGGTCTGTATGTCACTCTGTGTCTCCTAGGGGCTGAAATAGGCAAATATCAATCTTGACTACTGATTTTTGGACCAGCTATGTCAGTGTCAGTAGGGGACATTTAAAAGTCATAGAGATTGGAAGACATAGGCCCCACAGATTCAAGTTCAGTCCATCTCAGACACAGCTTTGTCTCAGTCAGCGTCACTGGTAGGTCTCTCGCTTGATTTTAAGATACGCCATGTTTGGGGAACTGTTTTGAAATCCATAAGATACTTTAGTTACTTTTTCCTATATTGATTTTTCATGAAAATATGGGGAAACAAAATGATGACCTTTGATCATGCCAAAATAAATATCCTAGTACTTTTAAAACACTTTTTTTTAATAAAATGGGATGGCAAAGCACTGGATTGTTAGGAAGAGCCAGCTCAGGCAAATTGATGAAACATGTCAAATAGGGCTTAGATACTCTCAGGCCCTCCCATAGTCCATGGTTGCCGAGGTGTTTGTACCAGTCAGGATAAATTAGGTTATACTGTGAAAACAAACAGTCCCCAAGTCTCAGTGGCTTAATATAGCAAAGTGTATTTATTACGTGTGCTGTGAGGGACTATGGCTTTGCTCCGTAACATTCTCTCTGGGGCTCAGGTGGACAGAGGAGCCTCTGTCTAGAACCCTGCTGGTTATTGTGGCTGAGGGGCAAAGGAGACATAGGGAACTATCTCAGGCTCTTAAAGCTTCTTCCTGGAGAGGGTCTGTGCCTGAATTCCACGGGCAATGTGTATAATCCTCCCAGAGGGAGGATATCACATATTTGAGAAGGAGAGAGCACTACATAATTCTTTTTAGAACATAAATAGTGCTAGTGTTAAGCCAACAAAAAACAAGTACTTATTGAGGCCTACCATGTTCCGGACACTGCCTGGGAGGGAAATCAGAAGTAAATGGAAAATGCAAGATTCCTGAACTCTTAGAGCTTTCAGTGAGGGAAGGGAAGGGGGAAATAAAAATGGATAATGTTTTCTGAAGAAAAACAAAACAGGAGAAGGGAATGAGAGTGACGGGAATGCTGAGAGTTCAATCTAGACAGGGTAGTCAGAGAAGGGTCTTGAGAAGACTGAGCACGGAATTAAACAAGAGAATGGAGGCCATGCAAGACTTGAAGGAGAAGACTTTGAAACACAGACAGCAGCAACTGAGAAGATCCTAAGGCAGGAATAAGTGTGGCCTGATGGGGCTGACTGGGTGTCTGAAAGGAGCGAGCCTATGGAAAAAAAAAAGGTAGACAAGGTAGCCAGGACCCTCATTAAGGAGGGCCCAGTAGACCCCAATAAAGGCTCTGAATTATCTTGCAAAAAGATGAAAAGCAATTGGAGGATTTTGAGCAAGGGAGTATTTCATATTTTCATTTTAAAGGAATCTTTCCATCTCCTGTTTGAATATAGACTATAAAGAAACAAGAGTGGAAGAGGGTGACCAGCCAGGAGACCAGGGTAGGGAGTTAGGGAGAAATATTGGTGGCTTGGACCAAGTTGATGGTTGCGAAAGTGAAAAAAAAAATTTATTTTTGACATATGATAGAAAGAGCTGGCTAGATTTACTGATGGGTTGGATGTGAGTTCTGAGTGAAGAGAAGGGCAAAAATAAAAAAAAAAAAAAGAACCTCCCAGGATGTTGGCCGAGTAACTGGGTGAATGAAATTCCATGTTGTGTTGTGAACTGGGAACTTGGAGAAGAGCTAGGGGAAGATCAAACGTTACTTTTTGAGCAATTTAAGTATGAGATGCCCATTACACATCTAAGTTTGGGTGTATGATTTGGAATACAGAGGAGAGTCTGGGTTAAAGTTATAATTATAAAGTAGGGAGCCAAGAGATGGATGAAATCACTTAGGAAATAAGTGGAGATAGAAATGAGAAGCAGTCCAGGGCTGAGCTCGAAGATACTCCCAAGTTTGGGAGCTTGAAGTGGGAAAAGATCCTGCCACGACTACTGAGTAGGAGAAGACCATAGCATATAAGGAAAACCAGGAAACGTGGAACTCCAAAACCTTTTATGATGGAGTAATTATGTATGTCAAGCGCTGAGACATTGATGAAAATGAAGACTGAGAATTGACAGATTATTTCAACACTGTGGAGGTCAGCGGTCATTTTGGCACGGGAGGCTGAAGTGAAAAAATAAGTAGAAAAAAGCTTGACTTGAGCAAGGTTGGAAACTGAGAATTTGGAGTGCAAATACTGACTCTCTCGTGGTTTTTCTGTAAATGGCAACATATGGGTAGGTTTCATTACCTAGTAGCGATCTTTTCCGCTGTAATTGTACCATTATGCATATACTTGCCAGTAGTATTTTAAGAGTTGCAGTTGTTCCACGTCCAATACGTAATATGACCAATTCTTGTTAATTTTAGCCATTCTAATGAGCACATAGCTGCATCTCCTTGTGGGCTTAATTTGCAGTTCCCTGATGACGATTGATACTGAGCACCATTTCACGTGCTCATTGGCCAGTTGTACAGCTTCTTTTGTTAAGTAGCTTTTCAAACTGCCCATTTTCCTCCTAGGTCTGTAGCCTTTATAACTGAGATATGAGTGCTTTGTGGATCCTGGAGACAAGTCCTTTATCTGATGCATGTTTTGCCAATATTTTCTCATTAACCCTGGCTTGCTTTTTATCCTCCTCTCCTGCTCTCTACTCTGTAGTCTGAAGTTCTCCTCTCATTCTTCAGCTGCTGAAGGTATTTCTTCTTTTCTCTGGCCAGGGATATTTCTTGGAGTTTTAGCCACATACACTACTGTGGCTGTAGCACTCAAAGGTCAGAGCCTGCCCTTAGGGCAAAGTCACAGGGGAAAAAAAAGAAAAGAGAAGCAATCCCCACACAGTCATTTCTCCAAGTTTTTACTCCCTTTCAAAACGTGGCTACTATTGATCACATTTTAGCATCTTTAGGTAGTTTTTTTTTCCTATTTTCTACAGAATTTTTAGCTACACTCAGTGAGAGGGACAGGGCATAGTGAACTTATGTGCAATGCCAGTACTAAGACATTTTCATTTTTAAGTAGAAAACTAACCTCTTTTCAAGAGGAATTCTGACTTTTGTATCTTATCCAGTAAAGTTATCGTGACAAGAGAGAAACATGTATTTTATACATATTTAGAAACACATAATCTGTTTTGTTTCTTTTATCACTCTCAAAGTTCTGTGGTTTTGTTTGTTTTATCTTAAATTTACTTAATATGCAAATAAAATTTATTTTAAAAGTTTTAATTTTTGATAAAATAACCTTAAATTGACCATCTGAACTATTTTTAAGTATTTTCATATTGTTGTGCATACACTCTCTAAAACTTTTTCATCTTGCAAAATTGAAACTCTATGTTCATGAACCCATAACTACCTATTCCCACTCTCAAAATTACTTTTTTCTTTTCTTTTTTTTTTTGGCATGAGATGACAAAGAGATCTAATTTTATTTGTTTATTTGCTTTAAATGGATGGTTAGCAGTCCAAGCATCATCTGTTGTATAGGAACATTATTCTTCCAATGATCTGAAGTGCATTTTTTAAATATAAATCAAATTTTTATGTGTGTGTGGGTCTGTATGTATGCACTTACCTGGATTTATTTCTAGATCACATTTCATACTGTTGATTATTATTTTCTAATACCTAACATTATTACTTTAATTCCTTTTTTGGTTATATAGGCTGAAAATGAAGGAACAGAGAAAGATATTTCATGCAAATCGTAACCAAAAGAGAGCACAGGTGACTGTACTCAGTTCAAACAAAATAGAGTTTAAGTAAAAAATTATATCAAGAGAGAAAGACATTATAAAATGATAAAAATATCCACACACCAAGAAAATTTAACAATTATAAATATACCTATGCACTTAACATCAGAGCACCTAAACATACTAGCGAGCTGAGACAATTAAGTTTGTCAACTCATCATCGCTGAATATCACTATAGTCACCTTCAAAGTCCTCTCTTTGGGAAGCTGTCCACTGATAACAGCACCTGGTCCACCCTTCAAAGCACTTTTTCAGGGATAAGTTTGTGAACACAATTGGCAGACCTCAAACAATGACAGCTCTCATGGCCATTCCCGCAAAAGAGTTCCAAAATTGTTTGAAGGGTATACTAGGCACTGGCTTCAGTTCATAGCTTCCCAAGGGGAGTATTTCAGAGATGACCATGATGTTCAGTAATGAGATATGTAGCACTTTTTCTAAGATGAGTTTGTGAACTTAATCATCTGACCTCATATAAAACAAACATTGACAGATTGAAGGAAGAAAGAGACAGTAATATAATAACAGTAGCAGACTTCAATATCTCACTTTCAATAATGAATAAATCATCCAGACAGAAGATCAATAAATAGGGGTCTTTCATGACAGTATAGACCAAATAAGCCTAACAGACATCCATAGAGAACATTTCACCCAACAGCAGCAGAATACACATTTTTCTCATCACACACAGATCTTTCTCCAGCATAGACCACATATTAGGTCACAAAGTGACTCTTAATGAATATGAGAAGACTGAAGTAATACCAAGTATCTCTAGTGACCACAATCGAAAGAAAATATATATCAGTAACAGAAAGAAAACTGGGACATTTACTAATTAGGATATTAAAGAACACACTCTTGTGCAACCATGGGGTCCAAGAGGAAATCACATAGGAAATTATAAAATATCTTGAGATAAACAAAAACAAAACTACAATATACCAGAACTTATGACATGTAATAAAAGTAATAAGAAGAGAGAAGTTTACTCAGATAAACACCTACATTAAAGAAAGAAAGATCTCAAATAAGCAACCTAACTTTACATCTCAGGGACATAGAAATAGAAGAACAAAGTGAGTCTAAAGTTCAGATGGAAGAAAATAACCAAATAAGAACAGAAATAATTAAAATACAAGAAAATAGAAAAAATTAAGCAACATTGTTTTTTGAGAAGAGAAATAAAATTTACAAGCCCTTTACTAGACTAAGAAATGAAAGAGAAGATAACACAACTGATGTCCCAGAAAAAAAAAATCATAACTGACTACTATGAATAGTTGCATCTTAACGAACTGGAAATCCTAAACGAATTGGCTAGAAAAATTCCTAGAAACATAAACTTACTAATACTAATTCATGAAGAAATACCAACTCTGAACAGATGTAAACTAGTTGCAGGTTGAATCCATAATCAAAAAGCTTCCAACAACAACAAAGCCCCCTACAGGATCTCTAGTAAATTCTACTATAACATTTAAGGAAGAATTAATCCTTAGCCTTCTCAAAGTATTCCAAAAAAAATGGAAGGATTAACTCCATTATAAAGCTAGCATTACTCTGATATCAAAGTCTGACAATGACGTCAGAAGAAAAGACAATTTTAGGCCAATATTCCTGGTTATTATAGATGTAACAAAATACCAGCAAGCTTAACACAACAGGACATGAAAAGAATCATACACAATGAACAACAGGGATTTATCCCTGGGATGCAAAAATGGTTCAACACATGGAAATCAATTAATGTGATGTTCCACTTTAACAAAATGAAGGATAAAAATCACATAATCATCTTAATAAATGCAGAAAAAGCATTTAGCAACATTCAACATCCTTCCCTGACAAACACTATCAATAAAGTAAAAATAGAAGAAAAGTACCTCAACACAATATAGTCCACTTGTATATGGCAAGCCCTCAGCTAACATACTCAGTAGGGAAAAACTGGAATGTTTCCCTGTAAGAACAAAGCAAGAACTTCCACCTTTCCCAATTTTATTCAATATAGTAATGGAAGTTCTAGCCAGGACAATTATATAGAAAAAATAAATAAATAAAAAACATCCAAATTGGAAAGAAAGAAGTGAAATTGTCCCTATTTGAAGATGGCATGATCTTATATATGCATAGATAACCCTATAAAAAAGTTAGAAATATCAAATTCCGTAAAGTTGCAGGATACGATGACATCAACATACAAAAATCATTGGTTTCTGTAGGGCTAATAACAAAGAACCTGAAAAGAACATTAGGAAAACTATTTATAATAGCATAAAGAAAGAATGAAATACTTAAGAATAAACTCACTAAATTGGTGAAAAAGATGTGTATTGAAAACTACAAAATGTTGATAAAAGAAAGAAGGCATAAACTAATGCAGGCATTCCATGTTCATGAGTTGGAAGACTTAATATTGTTAAAATGTCCATACTAACCAAAGTGATATACAAATTCAATGTTATTTCCATCAAAATCCTAATGGCATTTTTTACAGAAAATTTTATAATTTAATACAAAAATCATAAAAGTACAAAAATAGACAAATTAATCTTGAGAAAAAAGAACAAAACTGGAGACATCACACTTCCTGGTTTTAAAATATATTACAAAAGTATGGTAATCAAAACAGTATGATGCCAGCATGAAAACAGACATGTAGAACAAGGGACATAAATAGTCATTTCTCCAAAGAAGAAATAAAAATGGCTAAGAGATGTATGAAAAATTCTCAACATCACTAATCATCAGAGAAATTCAAATTAAAACACAATGAAATATATCACCTCATACTTGTCAGGATGACTATTATCAAAAAACAAAAGACAGTAAGTGCTGATGAGGATGAGGAGAAATTGGAATTCTCGCACACAATTGGTGGGAATGACAAATGATATAGCTGCTAGGGGGAAATATGGAGGTTTCTCAAAAGATTAAAAATAAAACTATTATATGAGATCAGACAGTTGAGTTCACAAATTCATCCTAGAAAAAGTGCTAAGTACCTCACTCCTGAATGTATGGTAACTTTGAAGTACACCCCTTGGGAAACTATGTACCAACACCAGCACCTCATCTACCCTAGAAAGCAATTTTGAAACTTTTTTCCCCCAGAATGATCATCAGAGCTGTTGTTGTGTGAGATCTGACAATTAAGTTTGCAGATTCATCCTAGAAAAAGTGCTTTGAAGTGTAGATTAGGTGCTGACATCGATGTATACCTTCCCAAAGGGAATACTTTGAAGCTGACTATAGCCATAACCAGCAATGAGGTATGTAGTACTTTTTCTAGGTTGAGTTCACAAACTTAATTGTCCGACCTCAACCTCACAACCTTACTTCTGCGTATATCGAAAAGATTAAAATTAGAATCTCAAAGAGATGTAGGCATTCTCATACAAGTTGTAGCATCATTCACAATAGCCATGATATGGAAACAACTCAAATGTCCCTTCCCTGAACAGATGAATAGATGGAAAAACATGGTAGACACATACAATAGAATATTATTCAGCCTTCAAAAAGAAAGGCACAGTGCAATATGCAATAATACAAATGAATCTTGAAGTCATTATGCTAATCTAAGTAAGTCAGTTGTAAAAAGGCAAATACAGTAAATCCTCAGTATCATCAACAAGTTCTTGCAAACATTAATTTTAAGCAAAATAATGTGTAACAAAACTAATTTTACCACAGGCCAATGGATAAAAACCAGAGTTAAGCTCCTAAGGCATATTTCTGGTCACAAAAACATCACCAAACTTCAAAATAAAGACCTAAAACACTTTTAATATTAAACATTGAAATGAATGTGAGCTATGCATACATTTAAGAATGATTAATAAAAACACATAAGATAATTATTTACCCAAGTTTTGGTAAGTCAGTGAGTGATGGCAGTAATAGTAGTGATTAGTTAAGCCAAGAAATAAATGTTTGCAAAGCAAAATTTGTAAGGAGCAGCTCATCCCATCCTGCAGTTCGAAACCAAACAAGAGCAAATATGGTGGCTTTATACTGATTATTTATTGTTGTGCATTTGTATAATAATTTGAAACTTTATGAGTTTTTAACTTACACTTAATTGTATTCATTCATTCATTTTCCAACCTTTTTATTCCTGTTGTGAGTTGTGAGTGGCCAGAACCTATCCTGGAAGTCCCTGGTGCAAGGCAAGAACCAAGCTTGGACAAAACACGCACACACTCACTCCTATGGGACAATTTAGATGTGCCAAGTAACCTCACATGTTTGAGACATGGGAGGAGAGCAGAGTACCAGAGAAAACTCAGCAGACATGGACAGAATATGCAAACTACACACAGACAGTGGCCCTGCCTCGGGAGGGACTTTTTTCTTATCAACATTATAAGGAAACCACATTGAATGAAATAACATTGCTTGAGGATCTGGTATACTGCATAATTCCACTTATATGAGGTATTTAAAATAATCAAATTCACAGAATCAAAGTGATTGCCATGGTCCAGAGGATAAAGGAGAGAAATGGGGAGTTACTAATCAATGGGTGTAAAGTTTCAGTTAAGCAAAATGAAACAGAGAGATGTGCTATATAATATTGTGCCTACAGCCAACAATACTACACTGTACCCTTAAAAATTTAAGGTCTATGTCATGCTAATGGTTCAAAATTTTTATTTTTGAACTTGTCACAAAATAAAATTTAAAGAAATATTATGTAATATAGGACTCTTTCTTAAAATGGTTAATTGTTTTGCAACTGTTTTTTCATAACCCATGAATTTCTCACTGATTTGAAATGACTTCTTTTAATAAAAGTCATGTCTGTTTATACACACATTCATTTCTGTGTGATCTATACTGTTCCATTGACCTACTTATTACTTTTCCAGTATTTAATCAGTACCATATTAAACTCTTCTTGATCATGATTATTCTCTTAGTGAAGTTCCTCTTTACAAGTGCTAATATTTTATTCAGGGTTTTTGTATCCAGCTTTAGAAGAGGTTTATTGCGTTCTTTCTTTTAACTATCCAGGTCTGATTTTGTAGAATTCTCTCATAAAACACTCTGGGCCTCAACTCTGTAGATGCTGGCATGGTTGTAGAGAACAGGGAATACTTTTACAGTGTTGGTGGAATTGAAAACTAATACAACCTCTTTGGAAAGAAGTATGGAGAAGCCTCAAAGAGCTGAAAGTAGACCCTCCATTTGACACCACAATCCCATCACTAGATATCTATGCAGAAGGAAAAAAAAAATCATTTTACCATAAGAAAATTTGCTAGAATGTTTATCATAGCTCAATTCACAATTGCCAAGATGTGAAAGCCAACAACCCATGAATGTATTAATAGACTGTGGTATGTGTATGCCATGGAATACTATTCAGCCATAAAAAGCTGGAGACTTTATATTTTTGTTGTTGTTGTTGCAGTTTTTGGCTGGGGCAGAGCTTGAAGCCACTACCTCCAGTATATGGGGCCAGAGCCCTACTTCTTGAGCCACAGACACCACCCCCAAGACTTTACATCTTTTGCATTTACCTGGATAGAGTTAAAGAATATTCTCCTTAGTAAAATCACAAGAATGGAGGAAGCAAGTATCCAATGTACTCAATACTAATATGAAGCCAGTAGATGAACAACTGCACATCCACACAAGAATGGATAATTAAATTCAAGTGGGGAGGGGGGAGGAAAGGGGAAAGAGAGGCCAGGGGAATTGGCAAGCTCTCACTTAATGGGCACCATGTAGGTGTATAAGGCTCAGCCACAACTGGAACTTTACCTAACAAATGCAAACATTGTAACCTAATCATCAGTACCATCACATTAATCTGAAATCAATCAGTCAATCAATAAATGAATAAATAAATAACTTCAAAAAAAAACACTCTGGGACTGGCCTTTGACTGTATTTTCAATTTTACCTCCGGTGCTGGTCTATTCTGTTTTTAATTTCTTGATACAATCTCATTAATTTATATTTTTCTAAGACAGTCGAACATTTTGATTTTTAAAATGACTTTGTATAAAAATGTTCTCATTGCTTTAAAAATTCCTGAATTCATCGTTTTAATCTTTTATCATTCTAATGTTTTTTATTCTTAATCAGATCACCAAAGTTTTGTTTATTTTGTTTTCAAAAGCAAATTTTGACTTTACCTATATATTCTATTGTATTTTGTTTTCTATTTAACTAATTTCTTTTTCTGTCCTCTGTATCTTCTCACATTGAGTGTGGTTTTTTATTCTTTGTCAAGTTTAATTGTGTAGTTCATTTACATTTAATTTTTATCTCATTAAGCAGTTCTAATCTTTGTTTTACTTATTACCATCATTTTGTCTGTTTTCAAATTTCTAAGTGACTCTTCCTTCATTTTCATCATTTTGTATGTTTTCATATTTCTAAGTGAATTGATTTTCCGGTCTTGGTTTCTATTTTTTAACCCATCCTTTAGGAATTTTTAAAATTTTATTTTAATGCATTTTGGTTTGAAGATGTCACATTATGGTGAAATCTTCTAATTTTTGAGTTTATTAATATTTTATTTCTATGTGTTTGAGAAAATCTTCCTTTGATAAATGTATGCCTGTTTAAACATATTTTTTTATAAGTCCTACATGTGATCATACTTTTTCTTTTCTACCTGTATTTCTGAGAAAGTTTTGCTAAAGTCTCCTGAATTAGAATCCTTTCCTGTTGCTGGAATAGTCCCAGAACATACATCCTAAAGTACCTATAGATTGCTCTTTCCATGACTTTCCATCACCCCTGGAACCAGCTCAGAGTTCCGGCAGGAGAGAACTAGGAAGACAATACCCCAAGGGCCTCAACGCAATGCCTGTTGCATCATCTCTTTGCTACTCTTGCTAAAGCCAGATCCACCGTGCACTTGGCAAGTCAGACCCTCTCTCTGAAAGTAACCGCATGTAACTGATGAGCAAAGCAGTCTCTCTCTCTATGTGACTTGACTTGTAAGATGTACCTGATTCGAAGGAGGAAATAGAAAATTCCTTGGGGAAAGAAATTTACTTCCATAAAATACAGGTTTGTAAACCATTTAGCAACTAAAAACCTTTGACAATGCTATCTCCTTCTCAAGGAAGCAAGTTTGACTTGTAAGGAAGTTGAAAAGGTCACAGATTGAAAGATATTTTTTCAAAGCAAATTGAAGTTGCTTATAGGTCATAGAATATTTTCGGATACTCTAGATAGTTTCATACGAACAATAATTCTAGGACAGCCGTAAAAAAGGTACGACTGTCATCAATTCTGATAGATACCACTGAGTACAGGGAATCAGAAGTGACTCATTCAAAGTTCTACAACTCGTACATGATGAAATCAGAGTTGGAATACACATCGTCTGACGGCAAATGTCAAGGTATTTACACTTCATCATCGCAGTCCCTGAAAACCTAGAGACTCCTGGACGTCGATGCATGTGAAATTCCTCAAATGTACTTGTTGAAGAAATATTAGTTGATTTTAATAGAAACATGCTAGATCTTTTCTAGTTCCTCCACTTACTCTTTCCACCAGTCCTGCACAGCATCATGGGGCTCCCTTTCCCTGTGAGATCCAGTAGAGTTGACTAAGGGCAGAACCAGCAGGAGACTCAGGGAAGGAGGAGGGTGAGGTCTGGACATTTTTCCCCTCATTTCCTCCTTGCTGGTTGTTGTGGGCTGACCATGGACATTAAATGAGGATTCTGATTTTTCTGAGGGCCCTCTTCACCCAGTCTTCTCTTTCTCCCTGTTTCTTTTTCTTCCCTTGTGCTCTCAGGCCTGGAATAGAAGTGACTCCCTACCGTTATTTACCCCCAAGACTGGAACATCCCTGTGGTTCTGCCCACACCTTTCTAACTGGTCTCCTTAAACACAATCATCAGGTCATCTAATTTCAATGTGTTAGATGTTTCTCACAAGGGCCCTGACTGTCATAATAAAGGAAAGAAATTACTCTTAAAGCGTATGGTTTCAGTAAAAAAAAAAAAAAAAAAAATTCTGAGTGAGGGGACAAGTTTCTTAGCCAAGTCTTAAGCTATTCATATACTAACATTTGATTAATATAGTTTGGAAAAGGAGTTGGCTTCTTTTAATATATTCTTCATTGGGGATTACACATTTTCTGGACCAGAATCATAATCAGATCCAAAAGATTTCTAATACTTTATATATTGTTAATAAAATTTAACAGTAACAAAAAAATAAAGAAAAACAACACTTCCAGTTTCCAAAGCAGAGAGAAAAACCAGTGCAGTGTTCCTAAATCATTCTGTTGCTATGCTAACCTCACTGCCACACCACCCTGAGAATTCCCTAGAAGAGTGAGAGTCTCCTGATTCTTAGTCTTCGGCCAACAAAAGCCTGCACAGGGCACCACAAACCTCACCATCCAGCATTCATTGCAAGAAAAAAATCGGATTGATGATGACATGTTAGAGGAGGGATCGAAACGTCTCACATCCAGCAGGTAGCATCTGTGCACGAGAGTTCACACACACACACAGCCAGAAAGGCAAACCTGCAGAGAAAAGGCTGGGATTTTCAGAACTCATTCTGGTGCTCGGAGACTAGATAGGAATGGAGGCTATTACTGTCCCTCTGAGCCAGAGCAGGGTGATATACTGACATGTTTTGTGTTTTCTGCCAGTTGGCCACAATTCGGGTGAATGGGAAAATAGACTTCATTCCCATTCTCCTCTCTTATTCCCTTGCCATAGGCTAATTTTTAATATAATAACATAAGAGATATTACAATTCAAAAAATTAAAAAAAAAAAAACTAGGCTGCTTAGTTGCCTAATCGATGTAAGACAGGTTTCCACTGTCAAAGTGGAACGGAGCTCCATTGTCCAGGGGGGTTTGTTTTCCTGGGGTTTGTCCAGGAGTCAGACTGACCACATTGATTAGCTCTTTTGCATTTTAATGAGAAGGGGGGATTGAAAACTACACAACGCAATGTGGTTGAAGTCACTGAAGGTGAGATGGATTTCAAAAGCAGGTCTTTCATTTTAACCATTTTCAGTTTTGAAACAAAATCTCTTCGTTGTCATTCACGCTAAGGAGACAACGTGGTCTACTAGAGATCGAAATTTTAAATTTTGTGTCCTTAACCAATTATTGTGGGCTGCTAGTTCCTTGGTTGTATTTTCAGCAATGTAATAGATACTTCCCTAGACCACCAATTTAGGGGGCACAAAATAACAAAACTGCGCATCAGTCTTTTTAGATTAAAAACAAGGGAGATGAGAGTAAGCACCTAGAAATTAAAATTATGATTAATGAAATTAACATTTATTTTATGGTTTCTCAAAATGAGGAGAAATATCTATATTTTAACGCAAAATTGATATACATTAGAACCTCTGTAAATTGACCCCCACGGGGCAATAACAAACTGGTTAATATATGGAGGTGGTCAACATAAGGAATGAGGCCTGCTGTACTGATACATACATGTGGTGCATGTCTGGTCTATGAAAATCAGGTCAACTTAAGGAATGATCAGTGTCGGGAGGTGATCAATTATGGGGTCCTACTGTATTAAGAACCATAGGAGGCTGGGTGCTAAGGCCACACCTGCAATCCTTGGGAGGCCCAGGCAGGAAGATTGCTTGAGGCCAAGAGTTTGAGACCAGCCTGAGTGAGACCTTGTCTCTACAAAAAAATAGAAAAATTAGCCAGGCATGGTAGCATGCACTTCTAGTCCCAGCTACTCAGGTGGTTGAAACAGGAGGATCACTTAAGCTCAGGAGGTTGAGGTTGCTGTGAGATAAACTGACTCCCCTGTATGGGCTGTCCCCTCAGGGACAGAGTGAGGCCTTGTCTCAAAAACAAAACAAACAGAACAAAAATCCATAGGTGACATCAGCAAGAGAGCTCACTAGACACTCCTGGCATTCTTCCCCCATAAAACCCCCCAAATAACAAGTAAACAAGTATCATTTCAACCACAACAATTGAAGGAGAGCAACAAAAACGAAGCCAAAATCCTGTAGAGTAGAGAAACTCAGGGTGGCCACATAGAGAAGGGAGGAAACACTTTGCCTTCATTCCCCAACTTCCCACATCAGGATCAGCTCAGAACCAGGAGGAAGTCTCCCTATAGGGAAAAGGTAACCTAGAGTACCTTACCCCGGCTGTCACCACAGCAGACACCTGCCGTCTGCACTACTACAGGCTCTTTTAGTCCTCACAGGCTCTGAGCCAGCTGAGAGAGCTCCCCAGAGTCCACATGCTGAGCCAGCTACCCCCAGAGATAGTGACAACACTGTGCCCCCTACCCTATGTGGCCTATGCTGCTCCTTCTCCACACTATCTTGGAAAGAAAGCTACTGCTACAACATGCCCTGCTCTGGGTTAGGCAGCCTTGCATTTCTCCATCCCTTAGAATTAGCTACCACTGCACCATGCTCACCTATCAGGGGCTGATACCAAGCCAAGCTGTTACTCCTGAGGGTTGGGTGACTGCAGGGCCATGAGGTTCATCCCAGTCACTGGTGCACATTCCCCTTAGGCCCAAAATAAAGTGGTGCCCTGTCCTTGGGGATCCTCAAACTATTGAAGTAGTCATGTCTTCTGGCAGCACCCTGGGCCCTGGCAAGCCAAGCCCTCTAGCACCCTAGATCATTTTCCCCCACCTTGGCACAAGGAAGGCCACATCCCATCACCCAGGGAATCCATGTCCCTGGCATACCAGAGTGGTTAAACTCTCTGGCACTACTGCTGACACTGCACCCCCTCCCTGGGATCTGGAGGCTCCACTGACCTAGGTAACCATGCTTTCTGGGGCTGGGCAGATATGACACTGATGTCCCAAGGAATCAGAGTCTTGCCTGAGCTATAGTATATTAGGTGCTCCAGACCCAATAGATATAATATCTAACCTACCTGAAACTGGACTATACACACACACACACACACACACACACACACACTGTATACTGTATTCCAAGCTGCTGAGGCATCTTGTCTCTCTGGTGTGTGAAAACATGACTGTATTATTCCCCGTTCCCCAGGACCCTACCCACATTAGCATCTTCCCATTCCTAAGTTCCTGCTGCTGCTGCACCTGGCCCCAGAGAGCCTGGATTATTGCCTTGTCTCACCATCCCAGGGTCAAGAGTAGCTCTGCATGCTACCTTATTCTCTGGAGCATAATCTGTCACTGTACCCTGTTGGTTCCAGGTCCAAAATTGTCAATTGTGCCCTACTCCTCAAAGCCTGAGCCTCCAGAGTACCCTTCCTTTCTCTAGAACCATGTCAGTGCTGTTTCCTGCCTATCAGGAGCAGAACTACCTCTAAATCCCCTCCTCTAAACCTGAGCTGCTAAGGTGTGCCTAGGAGCAAAAGACCCTGGCTTTTGGAAGAACTGTATCTACTTGTGCTGGAGAGTGAATCTGCACCTCAAGTCTTAGATGCTACTTACTATAGTTTCATAAAACCTTGAGCCCAAAACGTGGCCCACAACTGCTCCAAGAACCTGTGCCCAAGAATACCATACTGAGCAGAGCTGGCCCTCATAATGAAGGATAAATAAAGTCTTTTACTGATAAGCAAAAACTGAGGGAATTCATTACCATCAGAATTGCCTTATAAGAATTGCTGAAGAAAGTTTCTTTTTTATTAAGTCATGTATACATAGATCATGAATACATTTATGCCTTTGTGGGATTCAATGTGTTGATTATTTGTACAAATTGGAGTGCTTACATCCTACTGATTAACATAGCTTTTACCTCACTTACTTAATCACAGTGTTAAGACATTTGTGTTCAATACTTGATAGATTTGACTTGTACCCTTGCAATATGCTCCATAGGTGTGGTCGCACCATTAACCCTCCCTCTATTGAGCCACCCTCCTTCCTTCGTATCCCCCTCCCCTCCTTCATCCTGGGCTATAGTTGTGATTCATCTCTCATATGAAAGTGTGAGTGATTATAAATTGGCTTTAAAGTAGTACTGAGTACATAGGATATGTTTTTTCCATTCCTGAGATACTTGACTAAGAAGAATATTTTCCAGCTCCATCCATGTAAACATAAAAGAGGTAAAGTCTCCATCCTTCTTTAATGCTGCATAGTATTCTATGGCATACATATACCATAATTTATTAATCCATTCACGGGTGGATGGGCACTTGGGTTTCTTCCAAGACTTGTCAATTATGAATTGAGTCAGTGAACAATCTGGTGCAAATATCTTTGTTGCCAAGTGGTCTTTTGGATATACACCTAGTAGGGGAATTGCAGGATTAAATGGCAGGTCTATATTTAGATCTCTGAGTGTTCTCCAAACTTCTTTCCAAAAGGAACGTACTAGCTTGCATTCCCACCAGCAGTGTAGAAGTGTTCCCTTTTCTCCACATCTACACCAACATCTATAGTTTTGGGATTTTGTGATGTGGGCTACTCTAACTGGAGTTGGATGAGTTTTTTAAGCAAGAATGAAAGGATAATAATTATATGCACAAATGCATATAAAATATAAAACCAACTGGTACAGGTAAATACACAGTAAAATCTAGACTATTCCAGTACTGCAATGGTGGTGTTTAAATCATACATATCTCTAGTATGAAAGTTAAAAGCCAAAATGGTCAACAATAAAAAAAAGCTACAATAGTTTTGTAAGGAATAAACAGTATAAAAAGATGTAAATTGTGTAATTGAAATAAATTGTGAGATCTAAAACATAAATTATGTGTGGGGGCAGAAAATTCTAGAGTTTTTAAATGTAATGAAAGTAATTATTAGCTTAAAATAGCAGATTATAACTATAAAATGTTTTATGTAATCCTCTAGGTAACCACAAAACAAAATTGGAACAGATATACAAGTGACAAGAAAGAAATCAAAGTTTAGCATTACAAATAATATTGTCAAATCATGAAAGTAGACAATCAAAGAGAAAAAAAATGGGCAAACTGCCACATAGCAGCCAGAAAACAAATAACAAAATGGCAGTAGTAAGTCACTACCTCTTAATAAAACCTTGCACATAAATGGATTAAATTTTCTAATTGAAGACAGAATGGCTGAATGGATAAAAAAGACAAGCTCCAACTATGTGCTACCTACAAGAGACCCACTTAAGCTTTAAGGACACACATAGACTGGAAGAGAAAATGATGGAAGTTATTCATGCAAATAGTAACCAAAAGAAATCCAGGGTCAGGCAGCTCCTGTGGCTCAAAAGAGTAGGATGCTGGCCTCATATACCAGAGGTGGTGGGTTCAAACCCAGCCCCAGCCAAAAACAAAAAGAAAAAAGAAGAAAGCCAAGGTCACTAGCTATCTTTAAACCAGATGAAATAGACTGCACATTAAGAACTGTTATAAGAGATAACTGAAGATCATTATTTAATGATGAAAGGATCAATTCATCACAAGGATATCATCATTGTAAATATACTTGTACCCCCCCTTGGAAAACATAAAACATAAAGCAAATATTAATGGACATAAAGTGAGAAATAGGTAGTAACATATTAATAGTAGGAGACTTCAATACCCATTTACCATTATAGATCAATTAGATAGAAAAGTATTTAATAAGAAAATACTGGACTTGAATTGTACTTTTGATCAGCTACACCTAACACACAGATACAGAACTTTCCATCCAACAGCAGAAAAATACACATTTTTTCTGTAAATACACATGCTGCATTCTCTAGGATATACCTATGTTAGGCCACAAAACTACTAATAACAAATTTAAGAAGATTGACATCATATCTGGCATTGTATCATCAATGATATGAAACTAGTAATCAAAAACAGGATAAACCTTGGAAATTCACAAGAATATGAAATTAAACAACATGCTCCCAAACAATCAATGAGTCAAAGCAGAAATCAAAAGGGAAATTTAAAAATATTTGAAGAAAAATGACAATGGTGATACAGCATACCAAAATCTACCGGATACAGCATTTTGGATGCAGTCTTAAAGGAGAAGTTTATGGCAAAAAATGCCTATTTTTATTCTAAATAAATAGTCTAATATTATGTCTCATGAAACTAGGAAAAAAATAAACTCAAGATTAGCAGCAGGAAGGAAATCATAAAAATCAGAACAGAAATACATTAAGCAGAGAATGGAAAGCTACAGACTTAATACACATAAGAGTAGGTTTTTTAACAAAATTGACATATCTTTAGCTATAAAAAGAAAGAACACTCAAAAAATAAGAAATAAAAGAGAAAAAATCACAACAAACACTTTAGAAATAAAAAGAATTATAAGTAACTATTATAAACAATTGCGTGCCAACAAATTAGATAACCTAGATGAAATGGATAAATTCTTGAACAAATACAAACTATCAAATTTGAGTCAAGAAGAATAAAAAACCTGAACAGACCAGTAACAAAGAGATTGAAGGAGTAACCAAAAGCCTTCTAACAAAGAAAATCCCAGAACCAAATGGCTTTATAGTTGAATTCTACCAAAAATCAAGAATATTAAAAATAATTTAATAAAAAATACATGTTACATTCTTGATTACAAATCACAATATTTAAAGACTATTCATCTATTAATTTTCTTCAAAATAATCTACAATATCTGTATATTTTCATTCAAAATTAAAACAAGATATATTTAGGAATTTGTAAATTATTCTAAAATTAATTTCAAAAAGAGTCCAATGAAAAAGCCAAGAAAACTTGGAAGGAATTTCTGTAAAAGGAACTATAAGCATACTTTACTCCACTAGATATTAAAACGTATAAATTACAATATCAAAAACAGAACTGCTACCAAGGCACAGAAATCATCTAAATTGAAACAAAGAAAAGGAGCTAGAAATAGATCCAAGGATATGCAGTAGTTAAGTATATGATAAAGATAGCATTTCAAATTGGTAAGATGAATAAATAACACTGAATTTACTGGCTAGACATTTGGGAAAATGAAAGCTGATTCCTTTATGGGAAAATAACTTCCAGATGGATCAAAGATACAAATGTGTAGAAAAAAAGGAAAGGGAAAAAGAGAAAGGAACTATAAAATACTAGAAAAAATATGGGTGAATAATTATATAATCTTAAAATAGGAATGTCTTTTTAAGCAGTATAAGGAACTCAGAATCCATTATACAATTTAATAAGTTTGGTTACATAATAATGTAAAATTTCTAACCATAAAATTACCTTTTAAAGTAACCCCCAAACAAAATACCAACTGGGATACATATGAAAAAAATTATTATGTAAAGAGTTCTAGCAAATCAAAGAGACACAGCAACTATTCCAACAGAAAAATGGGTAAGAAAGATAACAGGCAGTTCAAAAACAGAGAAATAAAAAGGATTGAAAAACACATGGAATAGAAAAAGAAGGAATACTACCCAACACATTCTATGAAGCAAATCTCACCTTGATCCTCAAACCAGGAAAAGACCCAACAAGAAAAGAAAATTATAGACCAATATGAATAATGAATACGGATGCAAAAGTATTCAACAAGATCCTAGCAAACAGAATCCAGCAACACA
>CAUYTI010076626.1:0-20242 GCA_963575145.1 Galago senegalensis | reverse complement strand
GGGAGGAGGAAAACCAGGAGAGTATGGCATCTCCCTGAGTGGAGAAGGGGTCTCCAGGCAGAGGGAGCTGGGGCTGTGACAGCTGAGATGAGCCCTGAGCATTCACCACTGCAGTTAGAAATGCAAGGCCATGGTGCTGTCCAGGACCGTTGTTTTTATATGCTGTGACATATAAAACTAGGAATAACATCCAACTGGCAATAAGTGTAACCATATATAGCCTTAGAATTTTATTTGTGAAAAGATTCAGATTGTTGGGAAAAATTAGAAGTGGCAAATTGGTGATGATGATAGTGCTCTTTTCAAGATTATTTTCACCTTTTTAAACAGGATAATTATCCCATTAATAGAAGAACTATCCACTACACACATCCATCAACAATTTTAAAATAGGACATTGCCATGTTGGATTTTGTATAGTCTCATACTGATTAATGAGTCTTTTCTATTTTGATAATTTTTGCAATAGTTACTCAGCACACACACACACAATCTATCTGATACCAAAGCTGTGTATGAAAGCCAATGAATCTTTGAAATTTTTCCAAATATCCAACTGTCTATGATTACATAACTGCAGGAATGGGGTGGATTCAGCAAACTTGTCTCTGTTAAATCAAAAGCCATGTATTTATTACATCATCAGCCAGAGATGCTGAGAAAGTCAGGAGCCAAGGCCGTGAGCAGGGAGATCAGCAGTGTGCATGAGGCAGATTATGCCGTGCCCCAGAAGTGATTTCATGTGAACTTTATGCTTAGTTTCAGAACACAGGGCAGAGTAATAAAACTCCATAAAAATGTTTCAGATGGCTTACTGTTGCACTTAAGGCATTTATTTCCTTAATAAAGTATACCCAGTAGTCCCATTAATTTAAGAAGTTTTTGCTAAACCTCAATGTAGCAAACATTCTTGCCAAGTCGCAGAGATTTAAGCATAGTGAGTAGTCATACTTAACATTCATTTGCTGTTGGTCTTTGTCCGCAGCAGGTAGGAGGAAGGGAAGACTTAAGATTACAATTTTAGAATTTACAGTGTGCCATCTGAGGGTTTTTCTATTTGAATTAATTTACATAAACATAGGCATATGTACATAAATTATATTTATTCTTTATATAACTTCCAACTTATCCTATTTATTAAAAGCTGAATTTGGGGATGTCACATCTTCTGGTTTGCTGGGACAATCAATCCAGGAACAGATTCCAGAAAACTGAATGCAAAACTTGGAATGAAATGTGATGAGCACTCTTGCAGTGTGGGTGGACACAGCAATTCATGCCTGCTGAACTCTGGGAGGATGAGGCAGGAGAACTGCATGAGACCAGAAGTTTCAGAGCAGCATGGGCAATGTAGTGAGACCCCATCTCTATAGAAAAATAAAAATTAACTGGCATGGTGGTGCATGCCTGTAGTCACAGATATTAGGGAGGCTGAGGCAGAAGAATGGTTTGAGCCTAGAAGCTCAAGGCTCCAGTGAGCTATGCTAGGTAACAGTGAGACCCTGTCTCAAAAAAAAAAATAAAATAAAATTCCTTGCAGTTGCTTTTTGAGTACTTCTGAGCTGTGCTCACAGGTCATTGCTAAAAAGAGAAGCACTTGTGTGTGAAGGTGCTTTCAGTGTAACACTGGTATTTTTTAATTCTCACAAGAAAAAAACTTACTCTGCTCAGTTTCGTGTCTGTCTTTTTGAGATGCTACGTCAGATGTTTTCTCTCTCTCCCACCACTGACCAAGGATGATTCATTGTTGTTATTGCTGTTGTTGAGACAGTCTCACTCTGTTGCCCTAGGTAAAGTGCAGTGGCATCATAGCTCACATCAACTTCAAATTCCAGGGCTCAAACAATCCTCTTGCCTCAGCCTCCTGAGTAGCTGGGACTATAGGTGCCCCCACCACATCCAGCTAGTTTTTCTATTTTTAGCAGAGACAGAGTCTTGCTCTTCTGAGGAAGAGTAAGAAGGTGTGGATTACCACACTGTGCTGTGTTTGTGCATTTAATGTGTGGCCCAAAACAACTGTTATCTTTCCAATGTGTGGCAAAGAGAAAAAAAAGAAAAGGTTGGACAACACTGAAGTGTAGACCATGAAGCTTCCTTGAGATGGCCTGTCCTGCCCTGGGATGAACGATGCAGAGATGTGCAATTTGGACACCCTAGTCACACACGTCAGTTGTGAAAGTCACCATGACCAGGGTGGAAGTCACCAAGACCAGGGACGACCCCTGGATATTTCTTAGGCCTCAATTGAAAATTGGTAAGTATGGCTTATACTCAAGTACAATATCAAATAGATCTAGCCCCAGTACATTTTCAACCCACCAAAGGAAATTTCTGTGGTAGCAGATGGCCTACCACCCATGAAAAGAGCATAAGAAGCTCTTGACAAAAGAAAAGACACTGCAAAGGCACACTATGGACCCATGACTCAGCTCAGACACTCGTCACCCTGCAGGGACATGCCGTGGGCCCATGACTCAGCTCAGACACTCATCACCCTGCAGGGACACGCCGTGGACCCATGACTCAGCTCAGACACTCGTCATCCTGCAGGGATGCACTGTGGGCCCATGACTCAGCTCAGACACTCGTCACCCTGCAGGGATGCACCGTGGGCCCATGACTCAGCTCAGACACTCGTCACCCTGCAGGGATGCGCCGTGGGTCCATGACTCAGCTCAGACACTCATCACCCTGCAGGGATGCACCGTGGGCCTGCGACTCAACTCAGACACTCGTCACCCTGCAGGGATGCACTGTGGGTCCCTGACTCAGCTCAGACACTCGTCACCCTGCAGGGATGCACCGTGGGTCCATGACTCAGCTCAGACACTCGTCATCCTGCAGGGATGCACCGTGGGTCCATGACTCAGCTCAGACACTCGTCACTCTGCACGGATGCACTGTGGACTTGTGACTCAGCTCAGACATTTGACACCCTGCAGAAGTGCACTGTTGACCTGTGACTCAGGTCAGACACTTGTCACACTGCAGAGGCACACTGTGGACCAATGATTCAGATGAGATACTCCTTACCCTGCAGAGGTTCACTATGGACCTGTGACTCAGCTCAGACACTTATCACACAGAAAAATGGAGAAAAAGAACAGAATATTCCCTTAGAGAATTAAGGGATCATGCCAAGAAATCAAACATCAGAATTATAGGGATTCCTGAAGAAGAGGATGGTCCCAAAGGCACCAATTCTCTGCTCCAAGACATTATAGCAGACAACTTCCCAAATACTGCAAGAAACACACAAATTCAGATAGTGCATAGTTTCAGAACCCCAGAACACCTCAATCCAAACAAAACATCTCCTAGAAACATTGTGATTAATTTTGCAAATATTAATACAAAGGAAAAACTTCTGCAAGTTGCCAAACATAAGAAAAGAATGGCTTAAAAAGGAAAAGTATAAAGATGACTGTAGATCTTTCAGTTGAAACTTTCAAAGCCAGAAATGATGATAATCAACCTTCAACTTTCTTAAACAAAAAAATTTCCAGCCCAGGATTCTATACCCTGCTAAACTGAGTTTCATTTGTGATGGAGAAATCAAATACTTCACTGACATCTACATACTGAGGAAATTTGCCATGACTAGACCAGCTCTACAGGAAATACTCAGATCCATTCTTCATAACAATCAACAGGCGAGCACACCACCAAAGTAAACCTACCCATAAATTAAAGAGCAAAGCCTAGTTTCCATAGTAGTTAGAGGCATAAAATTAAGCTCTAACTTCTGAAAAAGAAGATGACCAAAATTCTACCACATCTATCAATTCTCTCAATTAATGTGAACTCTCCTTTGAAGAGGCCTAGGTGGGATACAAAAACTCAGGCAAGAGATCTTTTGCTTACAAGAAACTTACCTTACCTCAAAGGATAAAATAAGACTCAGGATGAAGGGATGGGCAATGGTGTTACAGGCAAATGGAAAGCAGAAGAAAGCTGGGGTTGCAATCTTGTATGCAGATACAATTGGATGCAAACCAACAAAGATAATGAAAGACAAACATGGACACTACATACTGGTCAAGGGAAATACACTATGTGATTTCAATAATTAACATTTATTTACCCTATCTGAATGTTCCTTGATATATAAAACAAACTCTAACTGATCTGAACAATATGATGTCTTCCTGCACTATAATAGTTGGAGATTTTAACACCTCATTGGCAGTATTGGACAGATCCTCCAAGCAGTAACTAAACAAAGAAATAATAGATTTAGCAGACATTTATAGAACACTTTACCCTAACAAAATTGATACACATTCTTCTCAGCCCATGGATCACCTTCTAAAATTGATCATAACTTAGGTCACAAGGCTAACCTCAACATTCAAAAGAATAGAAATTATCCTCTGTATTTTCTCAGACCAACATGGAATAAAAGTTGAACTCAACAGCAACAGAAATCTTCATACTCAAATAAAATCATAGAAACTGAATAACATTATGCTGAAAGATGTCTGGGTCACAGATGAGATCAAGAAGGAGATCATTAGATTTCTGGAACAAAAAGATAATGAAGCCACAAACTATCAAAACCTATGGGATACTGCAAATTTCTTTACAAGGAAATTAATAGCATTAGATGTCTTCATCAAGAAAACAGAAAGAGGCTTAGTGCCCATAGCTCAGTGATTAGGGCATCAGCCACATGCACAGGTATGGTGAGTTTAAGCCTGGCCTACGCCTGCTAACCAACAATGACAACAAGAACAACAACAAAATAGCCAGGCTTTTGGAAGGCACCTGTAGTCTTAGCTACTTGGGAGGCTGAGGCAAGAGAATTGCTTAAGCCCAAGAGTTTGAGGTTTCTGTGAGCTGTGACACCATGGCACTCTACCAAGGGTGACATAGTAAGACTCTGTCTCAAAAACAAAAGAAAAGGAAAACAGAAAGAAAGCAAGTTGTCAACTTAATGAACCATCTCAAGCAACTAGAAAAGGAAGAACAATCTAATCCCAAACCCAGCAGAAGAAAAGAAATAACCAAAATTAGAACAGAATTAAATGAAACTGAAAACAAAAGAATTATTCAGAAGTTCAGAGAAATAAAAAGTTTTGTCTTTGAAAACATTAATAAAATTCATAACCACCTGGCTAGACTGACCACAAACAGAAGAATAAGATCTCTAATAACTATAATCAGAAATGAAAAGGGAGATATAATAACAGATGCCACAGAAATACAAAAGATTCTCAACAATCACTACAAAAACACTATTCTCAGAAATATGAAAATGTAGAGGAGATGGACCAATGTCTGGAAGCACAATACCTTCCAAAAGTCAGTCATAAAAATGTATAAATCTTGACTAGACCAATATCAAGTACTGAAATAGCATCAATTATACAAAATCGGCCAAAAAAGAAAAACCCTGGACCAGATGGTTTCACACCAGAATTTTATCAAACCTTCTAGGAGGAACTAGTTTCTATAATGCATAAAGTTTTTCAGAATACAGAGAAAGAAAGAACCCTCTCCAACACATTCTATGAAACAAATATCAATATGATCCCCAAACCAAGAAAGAACCCAACAAAAACAGAAAACTATAGACCAAAATCATTAATGAATATCTATGCAAAAATATGCAATAAGATTTTAGCAAACAGAATACAACAACACATTTAAAAGTTTATACACCATAATCAAGTAGGTTTTATACAAGAGACATGGGTTGGTTCAACATACACAAATCTATAAATATAATACACCGCATAAATAGAATCAAAAACAAAGACAATATGATTCTTTCAATTGATGCAGAAAAGGCTTTTGACAATATCCAATATCCTTTCAGGATAAAAACACTCAAGAAAATGGACTTAGAAGGAACATTCCATAAGCTGATAGAACCTATCTACCACAAATCCACAGCCAAAATCATATTAAATGGAGTAAAACTGAAAGCATTTCCACTCAGATTTGGAGCCAGACAAGATGCCCACTGTCTCCACTGCTATTTAACATAGTGTTGGAAGTACTAGCCATCATAATCAGGCAAGAGAAGGACATTAAAGGAATGCAAATAGGGACAGAGGAGGTCCCCAAGCAAACCCTTCCTCTTTGCAGATGACATGATCTTAAACCCCAGGGACTCAAGTACAAAATACTTAGAAGTGATCAAGAGGCCTGGGCACGGTTGGCTCATGCCTGTAATCCTAGCACTTTGGGAGGCTAAGTCAGGTGGATTACCTGAGCTCACAAGTTTGAGGCCAGTCTGAGAAAAAAAAAAAAAAAGCAAGACCCCGTCTCTTAAAATATCCAGGCATTGTAGTGAGCACCTATAGTCCCCTAGTCCCCTCTACTCAGAAGGCTGAGAAAAGATAATCACTTGAACCCAAGAATTTGAGGTTGCTGTGAGTTGTGAAGCCAGGGTACTTTACTGAGGACAACAAGAGAAATTCTGTCTCAGGAAAAATAAAGTGATCAAGAAATATAGCAGTATCTCAGGATACAAAATCAATACCCACAAATCATTACCCTTCATATATGCCAATAATTGGCAAGCCAAGAATAAAATCAAAGACTATTCCTTTTACAATAGTGCCAAAGAAGATGAAATACTTGGGAATATAATAAAAGATGTGAAAGAGATCTATAAAGAAAATCATGAAACTTTAAGGAAGGAAATAGCAGAAAATGTCAAAAAATAGAAGAATGTATCATTTTCATGACTGGGAGGAATTGACATTGTTAAAATGTCCATATTACCCAAAGCAATCTATAAATTTAATGCAATCTGCATCAAAGTACCAATGTCATACTTCAAAGAACTTGAAAAAATAGTACTTCAATTCATATGGAACCAGAAAAAGAAAGCTAAATAGCAAATACAGTTTTTAAAAATAAAAACAAATCTGGAGGCATCACATTGCCATATTTCAGGTTATATTACAAGACTATGGTAATCAAAACAGCATGGTATGGGCACAAAAATAGAGATGTAGATCTATGGAATAGGATAGAGAATCTACAGATGAACCCAACCACATATCATCATTTAAGCTTTGATAAGCCTAACAAAAACATTCAAAAAAAAGAATCCTTATTTAATAAGTGGTGCTGTGAGAACTGGTATTACATATGTAGAAGACTGAAACTCAACATAAACCTCTCACCATTGACAAAAATTGATTCTTGTTGAATAAAAGATTTAAAATTAAGATACAAAACAATAAAAATTATAGAAGACAGTGTGGTGAAAACACTTGAAGATATTGGTGTGGGAAAAAACTTTATGAGGAAGACCCCCTTAGCAATTGCAGCAACACCAAAAATAAATAACTGTGCTTTGATCAAGCTTAAAAAGCTTTTGCACAGCTAAGGGTATTACAAACAAAGAAAACAGATAGCCCTCATAATGGGAGAAGAGTTTTTGCATGTCATGAATCTTACAAAGGCCTGACAATTAGAATCTACAGAGAACTCAAATTAAACAATAAAAAAAGAAAAAACAACCTGCTCTATAAGTGGGCAAGAAATTTGAAGAGAAACTTCTCCGAGGATGACAGACAAATGGCCAATAAACACATGAAAAAATGCTCATCATCTTTAATCATCAGAGAAATGCAAATCAATACTACTCTAAGATAATCCCAGCAAGCTTAGCCCACATAATGAAGTCTCAAAATTCCAGATGATGGCGTGGATGTAGAAAGAAAAGAACACTTCTACACTCCTGGTGGGATTGCAAAATAATGCTATCTTTTGAAAAAAGTATGAAGAATCCTCAAAGATTTAAAAGTAGAACTTCCTAGGAGGTAAGATGGCCTACTGGAGCAGCTTTCCATAGAGGTTCCCATCCAGAGAGATAAAAGACAAAATGAACTCATTGAAGCTGAAGGTTGGGAGTTGAGCTAAGAAAGATTTAGGCATGCACATCATCCTTGCTGAGGCAAGCTGTACAAATGACAGGGACATCACCAAGAAGACAAGAGACCCCCTACCCCAAGAGAGTGGCTCATTGGGTGCTCTTCAATTGAGTAGTATTCAGAAGACCTCCTAATTTACCCTATGTCAGAGAGCTGCTAAATACCGGGACTCTTTCTCCAGAGAGGTCCTACCCATGAGCCTAGGCATTCGATTGCCTGGCATAAAATAAAAAATATTTTCTTTGTATTTCTGAACTCCCAGTCTACCCATCTCTCATCAACTGGCAGTCTAAAAGCCTGTCCCCTGCACAACCCAGAGTGTTTGGCAATTCCTCAAGAGATCTGAGCATGACGTCAGCCGCTACATGACTGTACTGAAACAGTGACTCTAGGGAGTAGTTGGGAGGCACAAGGAGAGAACAAGTGGGAGAGGGAGTAACATGGTGTTGTAATGGTGGGGCTCACACCCAGGGTTTGATTTTGGAGAAACACTTCCCATTTCTGTTGACTAGCATAGGGTGCCAGGCCTCAACCTTAGGGGGCGCCAGTGGCAAAGCATGGCTGGGACAGAGACACAGACTCTGTGAGAGAGAAATATGCATTGTGGCAGTACCTGCCCACAGATGATGGTGATCAAACCCCAGGACTGACTCTGGGGGTACACTCCCCAGATGTCATTGAGCTCTGGAGGGAACCTTGCTTCAGCTCAACAAGGTTGCCCTGGTGGCACAGTGCAGCGGAGGAGGCACTGACTCCCCTTTGACTCTGGAAAGCTCATATTTCTGGTGCCTTTGCTCACTGAAGGGAGTCTGGGGATAGCCCCGCAGGGTTACCAGTGGTGGCGCAAGGTCATGGCATAAGGTGGGAAAGGAGGCTTCAAACCCTCCTGGACTAACTCTTTGGCTGGGTAGGCCTTCCTGACCACATTGAGGACCAGAGGGAGCTATATTCCAGCCTTTTGGGTTTCTGGGATGGAGGTGCCTGTGGATCCCTTCCATGAGGTTGCTGGACACAGTTTGAACTCTCCCAGGTGAGCAGTGATTGTGCTACTTGAGACAACTGGATTGGAACTCTCAACCTGGACTGTACACCCAGCAACCCTCCAAGGCAGAACCATGGTTGTATTGAAGTGGGAGGGACTGATTCTCCTCCTGTAATTGTAGCTGCAGAAGGGGTGGGGTGTCCAGATGAGATTACAGCCTAATTTCATGACTCAGTAAAGTTGGTTAGCAGCTGACTGACTACAAGACAGAGCCAGCTAGCCCTATCACACCATCAGGCCTTCAGAGTCTCTGGCTGTAAATCTGAAAGGGACCTTTGTAAAGCTTGGAAAAGTCATAATCACCAGCCCCACCTCTTTGATAAAGGTCTGGTTAACTACAATTCATAGAACCCTTAATCCAATCTCACCCTATCAGTTTTGATACACAAACTGTGGAAATTAATCATGGCATGGAACCAGAGGAAGAACTCTGGCAACATGAATAATCAGAGTAGATTGACTCCACCAAGGAATGACAACAGAGATACGTCAGAAGATGCCATGCATAAACAAATGCTGAAATGTCAGAAATGGAACTCAGAATACAAATGGAGAATAAGATGAATAGAATTGAGGAAAAGATGGAAACAGCAATCCAAAGATTTGTGCAAAAGTTATCTCAAGAAATTAATGAATTCAAAGACAAAATCACCAAGGATATAGACATGAGAAAGGAGATAGCAGAGCTCAAGGAAATGAAAAAGCTATTTGAGGATCTCTTAAACACAGTAGAATCCCTCAGTAACAGAGTTGAGCAAGCAGAAGAAAGGATCTCTGAAATTGAAGACAAAGCTTTTAAATATTCTCCAGTGATCAAAGAGGCACACAAATGGAGAGTAAAAACTGATGATTCCCTGAGACAGTTGTGGGACCACTCCAAAAGAGCAAACACTCATCTTATAGAAATCCCTAAAGGAGAAGAAGAGGGTCCTAAAGGCAAAGATGCTCTACTCCAAGATATTATGGAGGAGAATTTCCCAAGCATTACGGGAGATACAAAAATTCAGATAGTAGACAGCTTCAGAACCCCAGCAAGTTGACAGCAACCTCAATCCTCATAAAGCATCTCCTAGACACATTGTAACTAATTTTGCCAAAGTTAATATGAAGGAGAAAATCCTGCAAGCAGCCAGATGTAAGAAAAGCATTACCTACAAAGGAAGAAATGTTAGAATAACTTCAAATCTTTTACTCGAAACCTTTCAAGCCAGAAGTGTATGGTCATCAACCTTTAATCTACTAAAACAAAACAACCTTCATCCCAGGGTCCTGTATCCAGATACACTGAGTTTAATTTGTGATGGAGAAATCAAACACTTTACTAACATACACACACTGATATAATTTGCCATAACTAAACAAGCTCTCCAGGTTACTTTCACACCCTTCCTACATAATGATCATCTCAATGATCCACCATCAAAGTAAACTCACTCAGAAATTTTTAAACAAAACTTAACTTCCATAGTGGTGAAAGGATTAAAAATATCCACTGGACATTGTTGAAAAATACAACACCCAAAACACTACCATGCTTATCAGTTCTCTCAATTGCTGTGAATGGCTTAAATTGTCCTCTAAAGAGGCACAGGTTGCCTGACTGGATATTTAGAACCAGACCAGATATATGTCGAATAAAAGAGTCTCATCTTACCTCAGGAGGCAGAGTCTCATCTTACCTCAGGGTGAAGCTATAACACAACAAATGGAAATCAGAAAAAAGCAGGGGTCACAATTTTATTTGCAGACAGTATAGGCTTTACACCAAAAAGATAAGGATGGACACTTTATATTTGTCAAGGGAAATGCTCAACATAAAAAGATTTTAATAATTAAAATTTATGTGCCCTACCAACATGCTCCTCAATTTATAAAGGAAACCCTAAAAGATATGAACAATTTGATATCTTCTTGCACTATAAAAATTGCAGATTTTAATACCCCTTTTGCAGTAAGGACAGATCCTCAAAGAAGAAACTAAACAAATAAATATTGGACTTAAACTTCACCCTACAACAAAGAGACTTAACAGATATCTACAGAACATTTCATCCTATGAAAACATATTCTTCTCATCAACCAATGGAACATCCCCCAAAATTGATCACATCTTAGATCACAATTCTAACCTCAGAAAATTTAAAAGAATAGAAATTATTCCTTGTATTTCCTCAGACCACCACAGAATAAAAGTTGAGCCCAACAACAACAGAAATCTTCAAACTCAAACAACTCATGGAAACTAAATAACCTTATGCTGAATGATAGCTGGGTCAAAAATGAGATCAAGAAGGAAATCACCAAATTTTTGGAACAGAATAATAAGACAGGAATTATCAAAACCTGTGGGATACTGCAAAGGCAGTTCTAAGACGGAAATTCATAGCATTGCAAACCTTCCTCAAGAGAATGGAAAGAGAAGAAATCAACAACTTAATGGGTCATCTCAAGCAACTGGAAAAGAAAGAACATTCCAACCTCAACCACAGCAGAAGAAAAGAAAAAGCAAAATTAGGGTAGAATTAAATTAAATTAAATTGAAAACAAAAGAATCATTCTGAAGATCAATGAATCAAGAAGTTGGTTTTCTGAAAAGATCAATAAAGTTGATAAACCTTTGGCTAACCTAACCAGAAACAGACAAGAAAATTCTCTAACATTGTCAATCAGAAATTATAAAGGATAAATAACAACGGACACCTCAGAAATCCAAAAAATCTGTCACTGATTACTACAAAAACCTCTATTCTCAAAAATATGAAAATCTAGAGGAAATGGATCAATACCTGAAGGCTCGCCACCTTCCTAGATTCAGCCAGAAAGAATTAAAAAGTCTGAATAAACCTGTATCAAGCACTGAAGTAGCATCAACTATACAAAATCTCCCCAAAAAGAAAAGTCTGGGACCAGATGGCTTCACATTAGAATTCTACCAAATCTTTAAAAAGGAAATAGTACCTATATTACATAACCTTTTCCAAAACATAGAAAAAGAAGGAATACTTCCCAACACATTTTATGAAGCAAATATCACTCTGATCCCCAAACAAGGAAAGGACCCAACAAAGAAAGAAAATTATAAACAAATATCATTAATGAATATTGATGAAAAAATATTCAATAAGATCCCAGCAAACAGAATTCAACAGCACATCAAAAAAATTATACACCATGACCAGAGTTACAAGGTTGGTTCAACATACACAAATTTATAAATATAATGCATCACATAAATAAAATAAAAAACAAAGACCATATGATTCTCTCAACTGATGCAGAAAAAGCTTTTGATAATTTCCATCATCCTTTCATGATCAGAACACTTAAGAAAATATGCTTAGAAGGGTCATTTCTTAAACTGATAGAGGTCATCTACTGCAAATCCACAGCCAATATCATATTGAATGGAATGAAATTAAAAACATTTTCACTCAGGTCTGGAATTAGACAGGAATGCCCATTGTCTGCACTGCTATTCATCATAGTAATGGAAATCTCAGCCATCACAATCAGGCAAGAGAAGGCAATCAAGGATATCCAAATGGTCTCAGAGGAGACCAAATGCTTCCTCTTCACAGATGATATGATTGTATATCTAGAAAACCCAGGGACTCAACTAAAAAACTCTTCGAAGTGATCAAGGAATACAGCAGCATCTCAGGATACAAAGTCAATACTTAACAAATCAGTAGCTTTTATATATGCCAACAATAGTCAAGCTGAAAATACAGTCAAGGACTCTATTCCTTTTACAGTAGTGCCAAAGAGGAAATATCTGTAAATTTACCTAACAAAAGATGTCAAAGATCTCTATAAAGAGAATTATGAAACTCAGAGAAAAGAAATAACTGAAGATGTTAACAAATGGGAAAACATACCATGCTCATGGCTGGAAAGAATCAACATTATTAAAATGTTCATACTACCCAAAGCAATATACATATTTAATGCAATCCCTATTAAAGCACCATCATCATATGGAACCAGATAGAGAACCAAGAGATGAATCCAGCCACTTATCATCATTTGATCTTGGTAAGCCCTATCATTCACTGGGGAAATATTCCCTATTAACAAATGGTGCTAGGTGAATTGGCTGGTGACATGTAGAAGACTGAAACTGGACCATTAACAAAAATTGATTCTCACTGGGTAAAAGATTTAAACTTAAGACATGAAACTATAAAAATACTAGAACAGAGTGCAGGGAAATGCTTAAAAAATTGGCCTGGGAGAATATTTTATGAGGAGGACCCCGTGGGCAATTGAAGCAACACCAAAAATGTGTTATTGGCATCTGATCAAACTAAAACACTTCTGTGCAGCCAAGAGCACAGTAAGCAAAGCAAACAGACAGCCTTCAGAACAGGAGAAGATATTTGCAGGTTATGCTTCCAACAAAGGTCTAATAACTAGAATCTATAGAGAACTCAAACTAATGAATAAGAACAAATAACCCCATTTCTATGTGGGTAAAAGACTTGAACAGAAACTTTTCTGAAGAAGACAGGTGCATGGCCTAAAAACACATGAAAAGATGTTCATCATTAATCATCAAAGAAATGCAAATCAAAACCACTTTGAGATATCATTTAACTCCAGTAAGATTAGCCCACATCACAAATCCCAAAACTACAGATGTTGGTGTGGATGTGGAGAGAAGGGAACACTCTACACTGCTGGTGGGAATGCAAGTTAATATACAGACTTTTTGGAAAGAAGTAGGTAACACATTACTAGACTTTAGACCACATTAGGCCTGTTTAGAGAATACTAGTTTAGGGAATACTCAAAGAACTAAAAATAGATTCGATTCTTCAATTCCTACCATTCGATTCTTCAATTCCTCTACTTGGTATATATTCAGATGATCAAAAATCATTTTACAACAAAGACAGTTGCACCATCATGTTTATTGTAGGTCAGTTCATAATTGCCAAGTCATGGAAACAGCTCAAGTGCTCATCGACTCATGAATTGATTAACATGATCAATTATATGTACACCATGGAATACTGTCCAGCCATAAAAAAGATGGTGACTTCACATCTTTTATGTTTACCTAGATGGAGATATAACATATTTTTCTTAGTAAAGTAGCTAAGAATAGGAGGAGGGAAAGTATACAATGTACTCAACAACCATGAAACCAACATATAATCATCTACACATTTGTACAAATGGTAAAACATAACTATAGTCCAGAAAGAAGGAGGGAAAAGGAAGGAGAGGAGAGGGGATGGGAGGGGGAAGGACTGGAGGAGGGAGGGTATTTGGTGGGACCTGACCTAATGTGCATAATGCAATGGAATATTTCAAGACTCTTAAGAATAGAGTATCAATATCTTATCACAACAAATAAGTAAGCGAGGTGATGGTTATGTTAATCAGTTTGACATTCAGTAGGCATTCCATATTGTATATCAAATCAGTACATTGTACCCCATAAGTTATGATTTAATAAAGGAAAATAAATAAATAAAAGCAGATCTTCCATTTCACCCTGCAATCCCATTACTAGGTATCTACCCAAAAGAACAAAAATCATCTTACCACGAAGACTTTTGCACTAGAATGTTTATTGTGGCTCAATTCATAATTGTCAAGTTGTAAAGCAACCTAAGTGCTCATCAACCCATAAATGGATCAACAAACTGTAGCATATGTATTAAACTGTGGTATATGTATAGCCATTAAAAAGATGGAGACTTTATATCTTTTACATTTACCTGAATGGAGTTGAAATACAGTCTTAGTCAAGTATCCTAAGAATGGAAACATAAACATCCAATGTACTCTATACCAATATGAAATCAATATATAAACAATTACATGCTCATATGAACAATAAAACACTAATATGCTCCTGTTTGGGGGTAGAGGGAAGGGTGGGGGAGGACGTTTGGCAGAAGGAGGGAGGGCCTGAGGCGGGATCTCACCCAATGTCCACAGTGTGAGTGTGAATAACATGCCCCCTGGGTGAGGGGCTTTTCTACAAATGGAACTTTAACTCAGAAGTGAGAACAATGTAACCTAAAAATTGTACCCTCATATTAATCTGAAAAAATAAAAAAGTACTCAAAAAAAAAAAGTGCTTACCTGTATGTCATGACCCCTAATGCCCTGTTCCCATCTCCACACAAAGGAAACAGGCGAGACAAGGACAGAAGTACAAGCTTGCAAGAGGCAAGCTAACCTTAAGTGCACGGTAACCCCAAGCAACCGCCTCAGTAGCTATTTATTGAGACGGTACATGACAGGTGAGGGGAGTATTAGACAATAAGCACATGGTTAAGGATTGCCTCAGGCTCGGGCTCTCTCTCCCCGACTCCAGAGAATGATCAAGCTTTAACACCTAACACCTGAGGATGAGTTGCCTGAGGGTCTGCCCCCAAGCTGCAAATCATCTCATTCAGAGGCCAGCTGGCTCTCGGTGTCCTCTACACCTGTAACTGTTTTCATGGGGCCAGCACTGTTTCCCAGTTATGGGACATTAACTGGGATACTGACAGCTGTGAAAGTAAGGTGACAGAAAAATATTTTACGTTCCCTTCTCAACATCCGCAAATGAGACAGGTTTCAACACTGGGACCCTTGGAACAAAGAAATGTCAAAGCAAGCTCAGTTTCCCTTTGGTGTTGCCAAACATCTCTTTTTTTTAGACAGTCTCACTATGTCACCCTTGGTAGAGTGCTATGCTATCACAGCTCACAGCAACCTCCACTTCTTGGCTTAAGCGATTCTCTTGCCTCAGCCTCCCACATAGCTGGGACTACAGGCGCCCACCACAACGCCCGGCTGTTTTTTTGTCTGTTTGTTATTGTTGTGATTGTTGTTTAGCAGGCCCAGGCCAGGTTCAAACCCACTAGCTCCAGTCCATGTGACTGGTGCCCTAACCACTGTGCTACAGGTGCTAAACCCAAACATCTCTTCTTGAATGTGGACACCACAGTGCCTATTAGAATTTAAAATAATAACGTATTTTTTTAATGTTTTAAATATCAGTCCTGTTTCTCAGAGATTCCATCTGAAAATGGATGCAAGAGACAGAACTGAGCAGCCTTCTGCTGCCTGGTCACAGAATTCCCTGGAGAGCCATATGCTGGGGGAAACCCAGAGAGAGTGTCCCAGCCCTGCTCACTGTGTGTCACTGCAGGTCCTGGAACTGAGTTCAGGCCTAAGACAGTGAGTCCCTACCTTGGTCCCAAGTTAGGATTGGCTGGCATGAATTTTCTGATTTGGATTGTCTGGTTGCCTGACAACACCCCTGGACTTTGGACTTTGTTGCAGAATCCCCAGGTATTTCTAACACATGTCTGGGGTTCACAGTTGCTGGCCTAGGGAAGTCATATGATACAATTTGGAGTATTTTACTGTGCAGATCCCAGAATGTGGTGGGCCTCGAGCCAACAGCTTTGATGAGAGAAAGAGAAACAAGTTTTGAGATTATCATCTCTGAGGACCTTCTGTGATGATGGAACAATCCTATGTCTGTGCTGTCAAATAGGGTAGGTGTTACGCACATTTGGCTGTCAAACACTTGAACTGTGGCTTATGCAATTGAGGGGGTAAAGTTTTAATCTAATTTATTCTGAATTAAATCACACTTATAGAGCCACATGTGATTAGTAGCTACAATGTCAGGCAGAGCAGGTGGGCAGGACTGAGGGGCTGACTCTGCCACAGAGGTCAGAGAGTTTCTTCCACCCTGTAGAGAAGACTCCACTTCCACCCTTGAGGGAGATGTGAGGCCACAGTCCAGAAACAGGAGGAGGCCTCAGAGCACAGTCCTCAAAGGGTGGTGCCAGGTCAGCAGCAGTAGCAGCACTTGAGAATTTGTCGGAAGTGCAGAATCTTGGGCCCCATCCCAAACCTCCTGAGCCAGAACATGCATTTAACAAAACCTTCAGGTGATTTGTGTGAATATTCAAGTATGAGAAGCACGGACAGCAGCTGTCCACTCTGTTCATTAGAAGACAAGTAGCTGTTTGCACAGAGGCCCTTTCCAGGAGGTCACACTGCACCAGCACGTGTATGAAGTGGTACTCAGTACCACCATGAAACCAACACATAATCATCTACACATTTATACAAATGGTAAAACACAACTTGCCAGATGTGGACAGGCACATGTGGTAGAGGACAACATATTTGAGAATGGAAATGGATTAGTGAAACTTAGTGAGTAAAAGCATCACATTTTAGTTTCAATGAGCCTTCCTCTTGATGTAAAGAAAGAAAGAAAGAACCGTGAAGAATTTAAATGAAAGGCAAAGATCTAACTCAAGGCGTTTTTGTTGTTGTTGCTGTTTACCAGACTTTCAAATCCACCCCAGTGGGGACTTGCATCAGGTATTTTGCAAACACTGGAAATTCCTGAGTCGTATGGACAAACTGTTTCCTTTCCATTATGACTTGGGGACACATGCTATGCTTTTTCTTCTAAAGCCTTATGAGACTTTGCCTCACTTGCAAGACTTGCCTCACTTTCTCCCTTGAGGCTATGGGAGGAGAAAAAAAAAAGGAAAAGAAGAAAAACTCAACCAGGAAAGTCAATGCATTTAGCAAAAGAAGGCAGAAAATGGGATGAGAAAGAGAGTGGTTTATGTAACAGCAATTTTCGATAGTAAGTTTGGGGACAGGTCACACTGGGAGGACATTCAGGCTGTTAATTTTGAAATGATAATTGGGACCCAGCTGGACAGCAGCAGGGTTCAAAGCCAGAAGCAAATACAGCCAGGAAGTGGAGGAGCAGATGACTCAGCCCACAGGGCACCAGCAGCTGGGTAATTTCTTCGCCCAGGGGAGCAGCGATAGTTATGTGTTGTGTGGGCATCACCAAGTTCAGCTGTATGAGTGAGGACACAAATCTGTCCTTCTGGAGCTTATGAAAAAGAGTAATCACAGCTCTCTGCATGTCAAATTCTGAGTAGTTAGCCTGGATGGTCCCTGAATTTTTCTTCAGAATGAATTTTTTCCCCCTGGGGACTTTCCATTATCCTTCCTCCACCTCTCTTGTCCATTTTCTTCCCCCGATACAAATACTAAACTGAGAATTGGCTGTACAATGCCTTTTTCACATCTGTTCAGGCCATCATTACAGAATTTCATTTGCAAAAAGCACAGCTGAAAACAAATGAGGTATTTTATCGTAGCATTTTATTTTATTCCGCCCACAGATAATGGCAAAGCAGTGAGCAGTTTGGGTTTGCTGCCTCCTCCCAGGATGGACAGGGTCCTGTGCAACAAAAAATATCCTTGGTGCTTTTCAACATCACTGCCAAAATAAGGACACAGGAAGTCCAAAATTGTGTCAAAGTGCAATATTCTAAAAGCTTTCCAAAATGACTCTCCTGGAAAAAAATAAAGCAGTATAGATTTAAGATTTACTAGCTTCTTAATTTGAGAACTAGTATTGTTACTGGACAAAGAGGGTCCGTACACCTGTCACTGTCAGCCAATACACAGACAGGGACAGGGCCACCAAACTTTGTCAGAAGGCTGGGATTCTGGAGAACTGTGAGAGGAGCCTTTCCAGACTGTTCTGTTCTTCCATTTCCAAAATTACAGTTTTATACATAATGGTTCACAGTAAAGATCACAATAACCCTTATTTTAAATAATAATTAGCACAACTCAGTGACAATCTATTACAACATTTCCAAATCAAAACTTAATTCCTAAACTATTCAACATGGGCATCTTTAGGGTGGGACCTAAATTTACAAAACAGCAAGAATGAGAGACAGAAGGGGACCAGACCAGCTGGTCCTGTCTGCCCCAGCCTGACAGACTCCAATTTTTTATTAGATCATAACTGTGTACATTACTGCATTTATGGGGTACAATGTTCTGATTTTATATACAATTTAGAATGCTTACATCAAGCTGGTTAACATAGCCTTTACCCCACTTATTTAATCATTGTGTTAAGACATTTATACTCTACTTTTAATATATTTGATATGTCCCCTTGCAAATATGCACAATAGGTGAGGTCCCACTGATTTCCCTCCCTCTACTTGGCCACCCTCTCCCCTCTCCTTGTCCTCCTCGTCTCTCCTCTTTTCTGGGCTATAATTGTGTTTTATCATTCGTATTCTTTACTAAGAAGAATTTGATCCATGTAAACATAAAAGAAGTAAAGTCTCCATCTTTTTTGTGGATGCATAATATCCATGGTATACACATACCACAATTTGTTTATCCATTCATGGGTCAGTGGGCACTTGGGCTGCTTCCATAACTTGGCAATTATGAATTGAGTGGTAATAAACATTCTGGTGCAAATGCCTTTGTTGCAAAATGATTTTTGGTCATCTGGGTATATACCTAGTAGAGGAATTGCAGGATCAAATGGTAGATCTACTTTTAGTTCCCTAAGTGTTCTCCAAACTTCTTTCCACAAGGGACATATTAGTTTGCATTCCCACCAGCAGTGCAGAAGTGTTCCCTTCTCTCTGCATCCACAACATCCCAACATCTGTAGTTTTAGGATTTTGTTATGTGGGATAATCTTACTGGAGTTAGATGATATATCTCAAAGTAGTTTTGATTTTCATTTCTCTGATGATTAAAGATAATGAGCATTTTTTCGTGTATTTGTAGGCCATGCACCTGTCTTCTTGAGAGAAGCTTCTGTTCAAATCTATTGCCCACAGTGAAATGGGATCACTTGTTCTTTTTCTATTAATTAGTTTGAGTTCTCTGTGGATTCTAGTTATCAAACCTTTGTTGGAAGCATAACCTGCAAATATCTTCTCCCATTTTGAGAGCTGTCTGCTTGCTCTACCATGTTCTTGGCTGTGCAGAAGCTTTTTAGTTTGATCCAATCCCAGTAATATATTTTTGGTGTTGCTTCATTGCCTGGGGGGTCCTCCTCATAAAATATTCTCCCAGGTCAATTTCTTCAAGTGTTTTCCCTGCACTCTCTTCTAGTATCTTTATTGTTTCATGTCTTAAGTTTAAATCTTTCATCCAGTGAAAATCAATTTTTGTTAATGGTGAAAGGTGGGGGTCCAGTTTCTATCTTCTACATGTCACTGGCCAATTCACCCAGCACCACTTGTTATACAGGGAATCTATCCCCAATTTATGTTTTTGATAGGCTTATCAAAGATCAAATGATGACAAGTGGCTGGATTCATCTTTTGGTTCTCTATTCTCTTCCAGACATCTACCTCTCTGTTTTTGTGGCAGTACCATGCTGTTTTGATCACTATAGATTTATAGTATAGTCTGAAGTCTGGTAGTGTGATTCCTCCTGCTTTGTTTTTATTTCTGAGTAATGTCTTGGCTATTTGAG